>CM042538.1:9911859-10076674 GCA_023630585.1 Cranoglanis bouderius | reverse complement strand
AAAATCTTTAGAAGACACATTTGGGTGTACAATTAAATTTTTTTAAAGATGGGATTCATATGTATTTTCTAGTATAAAATGAACTCACAATGGTGCCTTGAGAGCATGTAACCTAACATGTGCTTATGTCCCCTTCACTTCCTTGTTGCCAAACATGTGAAGCACATGGCAAATAACTTTTAATTTCATTGTTATTCATTGAGGGCAATGTCATGTGACATTACTAAAATGTAATTTTATTGGTTGAATATTATTAGTGTTTTTTAAATGGAATTGTCTTAGGGTCATTTATAAATGACGATGTCCCGTATAGAGTTAAGTACTTCAGTAGTGCAGTGACTTTATAGGATGTTCTTCTGCAAAGAAATAGGGTCAAACTGAATCCATGGACCCAACCGGTGTAATGGTGTGGGGAATGTTTTCGTAGCTCACTGGACCACTTAATACCAGCCAAGCATCATGTAAATGCCACAGCTTACAGCCTAAATATAAGTAGTAAGTACATCTGAATATTGTTAATGACCCCATGCATTCCTTTGTATGGTGTTCCTAATAAAGTGGGAAGTAAATAGGTGGTAGGACAGTAAAGTATTTCTTTTTCCAAAATATTTATTGGGATTAATTTAGAATTCCTTCTTTCATAAAAGAGAAAGTAAGAGAGAGAGAGAGAAGCTTTTTTGTTGTTGTTGTTGTTGTTGTAGGATGAATATGAGACGAGTCCCAGGGCATTATGGCTGATGTGAAAGTACATGTTTAAGGCAGTGAGGGTGGAGAGGGCAGACACCAGACCGGCTGGTCCTGACCTAGGGTCTGCTTCACTAAGCTGCTCTCCAGAGGTTTAAAGCCCAGGTCGTCTGCGTGGATGCAGAAAGCCTTCAGTTTCGCCTCATACAGTTTCAATCAAAATTATTCAACCCCCATTGCAAGTCAGGTTTAATAAGTTTTACAGACTTTCAGCTGTTTGCAATGAACAAATCAAACAAAAGCAATTGAAATACTTAAACACAACAAATGTTTCAAGTCGTTTCCCCAAATTCAACTGAAAATGCAACTTATAATGACTTCTAAAGTTTCAAAATTATTCAACCCCTTCATGGCAAGCATCTTTAGTACTTAGTAGAGCATCCTTTTGCTGTTATGACCTGCTGCAATGAGATGCATAGCCAGACACCAACTTCTGGCCCATTCCTCATGAGCAATGGCCTCCAGTTCAGTAATATTCTTGGGTTTACATGCTGCAACCGCCTTCTTCAAATCCCACCAGAGATTTTCTATGTAGAAAATGGAAATGGTCTCCCCAGCAGAGCTCCAGCCGGAGGTCAACATGGCGACCTCAAACCTAGAGCTAGAGCCAGAGATCCAGCAGATGGTCTCCCCAGCAGAGCTCCAGCCGAAAGTCAACGTGGTGACCTCAAACCCAGAGCTCTGGCCTGAGACCAGTGAGATGGTCTCACCTGCAGGAGCTAGCCGGAGGTCAACCTGGTGACAGCCTCTCAAGCCATGTTCCTGCAGGTCAGCAAGGTGACCTCCTCTCCTGAGCTCCAGCCTGAGACCCACGAGATGGTCTCACCTGCAGAGCTAAAGCCGGAGGTCAACGAGGCGACCTCCTCTCCTGAGCTCAAGCCTGAGACCCAGCAGATGGTCTCACCTGCAGAGCCCCAGCCGGAAGTCAAACAGATGACCTCCTCTCCAAGCCATGCGTAAGATCTTTCCCCACCCTCCCTCCCTACTGCGGCACTCACACTGCCTGCCAAGGCAACAGAGAACACCGCTCAGCCTCCCTGCTCGACTGAGGACGCTGCTCAGCCTCCCTGCTCGACTGAGAGCGTCGCTCCAGCCTCCCTGTTCAGCTGACGACTGAGGATGCCGCTCAGTCTCCTGTTCAGCTGAGGGCGTTGCTCCATCGCCGGTGCGGACAAAGTTCCGCTTCACCTTCCTGCTCCACCTCGGATGTCTGAAGTTCCTGTCCAGGGCCGACCAGAGCCCACCACGCTTCTCTGCTTACGCCTGAGGCTGACTAGGCGGCCCCCAAGCAGAGGTTCCTGTCTGAGGCCGACCAGGCGGCCCACCACGCTCTACTCATGCCTGAGGCCGACAAGACGGCCCACCACGCGCTTCTCACGCCTGAGGCTGACGAGACGGCCCACCATGAAAAGCTCTGTTACGATTCCCCCTCGTGCTGACCACCGAAGCAAGCCGTGCGAGTGGCGCACACTTCCAGATTCAGTGACATTGGCACTGTTTACTTCTCAATGTGTGTTTTCTTTTTGATTTCTGTCCTGTCACCGCCCCTGTTCTGTTATTGGTTCTCCCTAATGTGTCTCAGCTGTTTTGTGTTAACCGCCTTGATTACCGTGTTGTATTTAAACCCCTGTGTTTCTCTGTCTGATCGTGAAGTATTAGCGCAGTTTCCTTAGCGGTCTGTGTATTACCAAGTCTTTTGATCTTGTTTCCCGTTTCCTGGTTTTGATCCTGTTTCTGCCTCGTGTTTTTTGATTCTTGCCTAACCCATTTCATGTTGTTAGTAGCCTGAACCCTTGCCTGTTTTTGATCTGATATCTGCTTCACGTGTTGGATTTTACTGCTGTTCCTAATAAACTGACTGGTGTTCCTAATATACTGACTTTTATCTGCATTTGCATCTGTCTACGCCTCCCTCACTCACAATACCTGACACTAACAAGCACTAACATTAACGTGACACTCAACAAACCCCTAGCCAGTTCAGGTATTTCATGTGTTCCAGCTCAAGCATACTTGGTGCAACTAATGAAGCCCTTGATTAGTTACATCAAGTGTGCTTGAGACAACTCCTATTTTGCATATTTGTGCTGTTGTGAGGGATTCTATTCAGGGGGTTGAATAATTTTGAGACTGGAGAAGTCATTATAAGTTGCATGTTCAGTTGAATCTGGGGAAACCACTTGAAGCATTTGTTGTGTTGAAATATTTCAATTGCTTTTGTTTGATTTGTTCATTGCAAACAGCTGAAAGTCTGTAAATTTTGACAATAAGCCTTATTTTCAATAGGAGTTGAATAATTCTGATTGCAACTGTATGTCGTCAGCAGGTCGTTATCCGCCTGGGGGAGAAAACAAGCTTTTAAAGCAAAAATCTTTAAGAGGGTACTTAAAAGCAGATTCTACTGTATTGTCTGATGTGTTTTAACCACCTGTGTAGCTAAAATACATACAAGCTATTGTTTTATTTTTGTATTTATAATCCTGTTACTTTTTGTTAATTGTTGTTGAATGGGAATTAAATGCACACTTTCAGAAATAAAGGTACCAAACTGTACTCTTCCTTGATGCTGGGGTGCTACTGTCAAGGGTACATGTGGTGTAGCTGTAAGGGACATACTGTAAGTGGTCCTTAAGGTTCAATGATGTACCTTAAACTATATGAAATCTAGACTATATTTACATGTACAGGTAAAAGATGCATAATAAAGGGACCCTTGGTGGTTCCACCCCAGCAACAAGGAAAAGTACAATCTGGTACCTTAATTTCTGAGACGGTGCCTACACTTCGTGGGTTTCGAGAAAGTTTCCGCTAGTTGAAATACACCTAAAGGTTCTGGGATCCAGAAAAAAAGTTCCTGGATTCCATATATAAGTTACACATATTTCCATATATTTAAAACTACATTATTATTATTATTATTATTATTATTATTATTATTATTATTATTATTTTTATTATTATTATTATTATTATTATTATTATTATGTTTTATTATTATTTTTACAAATTTGCACAGGACAGCCCAATAACCGGGACTCAAGTTTCTGTTTCCTTCATCAGAGAGCAGGTTTAGTAATCAGCAGTACCTCCAGTTTGCGCGTGACCACGTTCAGGCCACTGGGCTCTAAATTGGAGGCAGCTTCGTTAAGCTGTGCCTCTTTCTTCTCCAGGGTGTCTGTAAGTCGTCCAGTTTCCTCTCCAGAAGCAGGTTCTTAAAGCCGCTCTTCTGCTGCACCTCCAGGATGGCCTTGGTGAATTTCTGGTACAGTTCATCGTGCTCCTGCTGCACCTGACGACCATGAAATGAGAGACAGGGGAATTTAAGCAAAGTTATGCCTTAAATAACTTAGGACTCTCTCTCTCTCTCTCTCTCTCTCTCTCTCTCACCTTACTGAATCTCTGCTCCAGCACTTCATGCTCCCATTTTAGGTCCTTCAGCTCTTTATCTGACACTTTGAGACGTGCTTTTGTTCCCTGACAGAGGAATGAAACAAGATCATTTAGAAATTGTGGTGTGTTTAGTACTCACACACACAGTAACCCTCTCAAACACACAACAGATCACGATATCTCAGTAACTTTTAGACCACAGCACTGTTTAATTCTCAATGCTGATTGGTCAGAAGGTGTTGATTAATTTTCCATTTTAAGAAATAACAGATTTATATGAATGCACTTGTTTTAATATGTTAACATGTTTCGCAGATGTTCCACAATATTACATGTAACTATTAACAAGAGTTTATAGAGTATAATGTGTGGTTCTTTAATAAATAGAAAAATTGTAGTTTGCAAGTTGCTGTGGCATGAGATGAATAAAACACTTCAGGACATGCTGTTATTGGAAAATAATCAGTAACAGTAAGTCCACTTCAGCACGCCACCTTGTCATTCATTATTTTCCTATAACAGCACACCTCCAAGGGTGTTATTCCTTAATACATAATACAAGCTTACTAAATGTGAATGTAGTATGCAATAATGGAAGGATAATTTAACAGTGAAAGTGATGATGCAACTTCAGTGCAGACTGAGATTAAAAGAGACGCATACCGCCAGTGAGGCTTTGACCTTCTTATAGTTGGCGAACTGTTTCTGCAGCTCTGACACTTCCTGCGTGGCTTTCTGCAGTGGCTCTGTCAGACGCTTGTTCTGCTGCAGCACCTCGGCCATCTCCTTCTCCAACATCTCCTCCTTCTTCTTCATGTCAGCCACTTGCTCCTGTAATTAGACAGTCAGAGGGAGAATGAAGAGCTATAATGACACGCAGGGATCAGAATAAAGCTGAGATCAATCAGAGATCCAAATAGGTGAGGAGTTATGACTGACTCATTGGTATCATTGCTTAGTAACAATGTTACCAAAGTAAAAGAGATAGATAGATAGATAGATAGATCAAAGTGCTTCCTCTATTTTGTCACGATTATTGACTGGTATGAGAAAGAAAGGTGTGTGATGTGTCTTTCTTTTATTTATAATCTATTTCAATATTTTTTTTTCAATCAATTTGTTACTTTATTTTATTAACGTAATAAACAGAACTTTGGTCAACACTTTGGTATTTCTAAACAGGCTTTACAAACAAAATCAATTTGACTTAGTACTTATAGTTTCTTTTTTTCATTTTGAAATGATTTGAATTACTTTATTTTTATTTGAATTATCATTTGTACTTTATTTTATTCCATTTTTATACTGTATATACACCTTCATTTCATACTATATTTGTGTACTGGTATATGCTAATTTGTGTACTTATATTTTCACTTTGTGTTTTATTTTATGTTATTAGATTAGTTTTTATCCTTTTACTTTTACTAATGGATTGTACAGCACTTAGAGCAGCCACTTGTATGGAAAGTCCTCTATAATAAGAATGAACAAAAAGACAAAACACAGTAATGAATAGAATAGAGCAGACTGAACAAATTAAATGAAAGAAATAGATGTACGAGGACGAGTCACATGAAATACTTGAAAGTACGACATGAATTAGCAACCGGAAGATTTTTTTTTTCTAGAAGAAACTGACACTCGTTAAGCGCTGGAACACTTTCTCCAAACAAAATGGAGATTATGCAGATAAATGAAACACTTCTGTGACACCCATTTGCAGCAAATGAATAATTAAGGTTTTAAGGATGGGTGTACTGATGACTTAAGCAGTTCTGGATAGATTATAAGAATAAGTCTGATGTAAAGCTATCCAGCAGGAGATGATAACTCTTCTCAGAGTACCTTAAGCGAGCCGATTTGGTTGACGTTCTCGAGAGTGATATCTCTATAATAGTTCTTAATATCACTGAACGCTTTCTCGTGGTTCTTTATCAGCGTGTTCATGTGGACACTCTTCCTTTGCTCGATCTCACGGATTTCAGTCCTGCGCCTCAGTTCTTGCTCTTCTCGCTGTTTTTCCATCTTCTTCTCATATGTAGCCTCGATTTCTGTAGATAAACATCAGCAGGTTAAGATGTGGTACAATGCTCCATGTACAGTTACATTTCATTTCATGGTGAGTCAAAGCCAGACACTATTAATACACTACCTCGTACTTCTTCCTCCAGTTCACTTCTCAGCTTGGTGATTTCCTTATCATGGCTCTGTGGAAACAAATGAGTGTCTATTAACATGACAGTATTGATGAATAATCTGAAGGTCCAGTTCAGACATCTGCATTATATTTATCAATATATTATCAATCACTGAATCACACTAAAGGCCAGCACTGAGGCATTTCTGGATGGTTTTTGGGTACGTTATCACATCACACGCAACAGATAAGCACTGATTTTAACCAGAGTTTCAGCACCGTGTGATCGGAAAACGATTGAGTTTGAGACTTGTGAACTAAGGTTAATAATAAATGGACTAACAAGCACACACCAGTTTCAGGTTCTTGATGAGGTTCTCATATGAGAGCTCCTGTTCTTTCTTATCCACTTTCAGTCTGCGCATGCCTCTCCGCAGCTGGTTCTCCTGGTCTGCCTGCTCTTCCTTCAGGAGTTTAGTGGCAACCACTCCCTCGGTCTTAACCTCTGCAATCCTATTTTGATGTTCGTACAGCAAGTGTTTAACCTTCTGCTTGTACATCTGAAGACAAGAAAAAAACAGAACATAAGATGCGTCCTTTTAGACATTTTCTGAGTCACTGAAGAACGCTGATCATTATTACTGATACCCTGATCTCAGATTGATGTTTCTCTTCAGCTTCTTCCATTTCGCTCTCTCTGTTCCTGAGCTCAGCTTTCTTCTCCTCTAGTTGACCTTTGGTGATCTCCCGAAAGGTGTGTATCTTATCTCTTTCCAGCTGGAAGTAACTGCACTCTTTTCGCTCCCGGTCCAGCTCCTCACGCAGCCGGATAATGTGTTCTTCCAGCTGACGGAGAATCAACATTAGTGGTGAATTACAGCACACAATGGAGTGTTACAAAGCAAATCAATTACAAAAAATGATCTTAGTTAATGCTAATCTACAGTGCAGTGCAAAAATAAACAAGTGTTTATAGCTGCTATATCGTAAGGGATTGTTTCATTGATGTTCCACAACATTAAATGTAGTTATAATGTATAAAAAATAATGTCTCAGTCCGTGCTCACTGATTATGGGTTACTATATTTATATCTGGTCAAAGACCCAGTAAAATATTTAGATATTCATTTAACCAAACATTTAGTAGCCAGTCAACAACTTAATTTTTCTATGGTAGGGTTCTCCTCTCTAAAGAGGAAGGTCTTTCTCGTGTCGTGTGTCCTTCACTTTTTCTATACGTGAATGATTTCACTGCTAAAGGTGTCAATAAAATTTTCCTTGACTTTATATAGAAAAACAGATCTCACAAACTTAAAAAAGCAGTGATTTCCAATTGTAGAAGTGATGGGGGACTGGAAGGTCTAAATTTTCATAACACTATTAATGCGTTTAAAATAAACTGGCTGAGAAGATGTCTAATAAATCCAAATTCTGGATGTTTTTTTTTTATTCCTAATTATATCTTTAATAAAATCGGAGGCCTCTCCTTTATCTTAAAATGTAATTAAATGTATAATAAACTCCTGGTTAAATTAGCTCATTTTCATCAGCAGGCTCTTCTTGCATGGAAGTTGTGTTACATCCACAATTTCTCACCACACAAAACTCTCTTGTGGAATAATATGGATATAACTGTTAGGAACAAATCTCTTTTCCCCCCAATTAGTTCAATAGAGGTTTAATTTAGATCCTTTCTTTATTTGATGATTCTGGTAACGTCTTGTCTTATGAACGCTTCATGACTGTCCATGACTTCCCTCTTCCTTTTAAAGAATATAATACTGTTCTTAGAGATATTCCCACAGGTCTAGTGCAGCTGGTTAAGAGCCATATATTGTATGGCCACAAAGATACAAAGGAGTCGGCTCTGTTACCGGACGGCATCGGTATTTATGACAAGAAATGTAATAATAAACATATACGCCAGATTTTTCAGAAGAGAGACCGAATTTTTCCTCGAGGCAGATCCCATTGGGCCGCCCTAGTTGACAATACAGACTGGAGAAGAGCAGGCTGTTGCCCCATAAATATTTTATTCCTAACAAGACCAAAGAAGTCCACTTATATATTGCATAAGATATACCCTGTTCATTCGACTGTGTCCAAATATGCTGATATTCCTAATACTTGTACATTTTGTGGTAACGAAGATGAAACATTAATACATTTATTCTATTCTTGTGAATTGGTTCAGAAGTTTTGGTTTGACTTTTATTCCCATTTAAATAAATCCCCCATCTTTGCACAATCTTTTAATTTGAAAGACATCATTTGCTATTACACACTGACTCTGACAACAAATCTAAACAATATATTTTCAACTTTTTTATTTTGTTTGGCAAATTCTTTATCCATAAACAAACATTTATGGGCTCATTTCCTACTCTTTCACATTTTTTGATTGAGGTCGACTCACTGCTCAGGTCTTTTTGTTTAACTAGTAATAAAAAATGTGATAGATTTCTGAAACTATATGAAAAAATCTTTTGTAATGACTCTGTTGATTAGGTTTAACCAGCTTTCTTTCATTTATTGTTTTCATTTGTTTATCTTTAATTATCTCTTACTAGCATTGTTTCCTTATAGGAACTGTATGGTACTTAACCCTTTATCTTTTGTCCTTTATTTTTTATTATTATTATTATTTCCTATCCTCTTCATATGTATGTACATAATAATCCTCACCACTTCCTTTGGTTCTCTGATTTTACATACGAATGTTTTGTTGAATGTTTCTTAATGTTCTCCTGAAAGTGTTTGTATATTTTCATCTGATTTTTTTTTTTACTAATTAATTTAAAAAAGGTTACTATATTTCTACATTTATATTTAGGTGATGATTTAGTTAGGATAAGACAGTTTGCACATTTCTTAAACTTTACCTGCTCCTTCGACATGTCCTCTGTAGAAAGTCCATAGACTACAGTACTGCTCTTTCCCTTCACAGACTTCCCTGTGCCTTTCTTTTTCGGAGGCTGAAACAGTAATATGTTATTAGTTTAGCCTTAACTCCATATTTAAAACTTAAACATACATTTAACAACAAAAGACTAGACTAGGCTCTAATGTTGTTTAGCTAACTAGCGGTTTGTAACATAGGTAAGCTGTATTGGTTATCGAAAGTTAGCCTGTTAGCTATGAAACACATTTAACCCTTTAAATTGATCAAATATTTCATTTGTTCAAAGTACATTTATATTTACCATGATGTTGTTTTAATTGGATAATTAGCTTTACTGTTATTGTTAAGCACAAGTAAACTGACACACATTCCTTGTACATATAAACAACTGATCTCTCTCTCTCTCTCTATCTATATATATAACAGTGACGTAAACCGCAGTACTTGGCAACAAAGGTGATTCTGATTCTGATTCTGATTCTAAATGTCGTCACTGCATGTAAAGACGCGCTGTGTCTGAAACCGCTCCCTATCTCCTATATAGTGCACTACTTCTTCTTCTTCTTTCGATTTTAACGGCAGCTTGCATCCTTGATGTTGCACTACTGCCATCTTCTGGACTTAATTAACTCCTATACAGAGCACCATGTCATATTCTCGTCATTAGTCCAGTTTTTATTAGAAAGCAGATCAAGTATTTCCTTCCTTGTTCATTCCCATAATGCCAATCTGCGCTGGGATCCACATGAATATAACCTCATTATCTTGCTTCTTTATTCTTGAGTGGATAATCATTATTTCATAAAATAGCTCCTGATGATTTCTGGCCAAACCTGATTTGAGACTCCGGAGGACAGATACTAAATCACTACAAATTAAAGCTTTATTTAGTTTATTTTGTTCAATACATTCTAACTCTATATCAAGAAGTCATATTGTTCAACAGCACATACACTTACAGTATATGAAAAATATTAATGGACCAATAAACGTTGCTGTAAAGTGTAATTATTAAAATACATAACTT
The DNA here is from genome assembly GCA_023630585.1 of Cranoglanis bouderius. Lineage (NCBI taxonomy): Eukaryota > Metazoa > Chordata > Actinopteri > Siluriformes > Cranoglanididae > Cranoglanis > Cranoglanis bouderius. The sequence goes on along the minus strand of CM042538.1, from coordinate 10,066,471 downwards.
ACATAAAGTACATAACTTTTTTTTTACTGTAAAAATCTACCCGGTTTATTGGTATGAATATTTAGCATCCTCACATTTATAGATGAAGTCGAACTCTGAACCTGTCACAGCCTCTTTCCTGCCAAACAAATGAAACCTGCACAAGAGATTTGGACTCAGATGGTGGGTTAAGCACATGTACCTTTACTGAGCTGCCTATAGCTAGTCTCTTCATTTTGATTGGAAAGTTACTGAATTCTCATTCACATCTACCCAAAATCTGATTTAGACATTGCTCGACTGATTCATTGTTCGCAAAATGAGGAAATCTCCTCAGCAAACGACTCACCCTAAGAGAATGATTCCTCCTCCGGCTCAGCACACGGCCCCAGCTTCAGTGTCGGGCGACTCAGAGATGGAGGTCAAGGCTGATTTAACACAGAGACGGCGGGACTCAAATGCTTCGAAAACATTAAGAGCTCATGATGACGATGTCACCAATGCGACTCTGCTGCAAGTCATTACTTCACTGACTGCACGTTTTGATTCACAAGACGAAAAATGAGAAGAAATAACGAATCAAATGCGAAGGAACAGCATCATGATAGCAGAGATTTCCAAGACAGTTGAGTTCAAATCACAAATCGCTCCTAGGTTTAACCGCATCACACACAGAGCTGGAGAGCAGAACATCTGATCTTGAGAGATATAACAGAAGATGAAATCTCAGAATCAACGGCATGAAGGAAATGACTGAAGAGAATCCCCACATGGAAGTGATTGGACTTATTGTTGAAACTGTGCTGCACTTGCTACAGACATTAGAGACATTATAGACACAGTGCACCGAATTTGGTTACATTGAAGGAAGACGCATTGTCTCAACATAAGCTATTACTTGAACTGAATTGATCTGTTCTTGACTTTCAGATGGCTTCAGAGATTGAGGAGAAATTTCCTGCTCTCAGCCAACATCAACATTGTGAGGAACAAGGCAGGGATTTGAGAATTGCAGACAGAAATGGTTACATTCATCCTTCAATCATCAGGTACAAAAGTATAATAATATGGCATTATTGTATGCAAATAATTAATAATAATTAAAGAACACATTCATCCCTTTGGAGTTATACTGAGATTAAATTGGAGCAAGGAAAGACTTACCTAAGTTTACCTAAATAACTAAAGTTGTTAAAAATTACAGTATTTGAAATTAGACAAAGGTATTTATAATGTAATTGGCCAACCCATTCGGTGTCTGTTGCTCAGTACACCAGTGGTTTCTTTCTTTTTCAGGATATTCCAAATTATTGTATTATTTATGCCCAATGCTTGTGCAGTGCCTCAGATTGATTTTCCATCTTTTCTCAGATTCAAAATGGCTTGCTTTTCTCCCATAGACAGCTCTCTGATCCTCATGTTCGCATATCCTTTTTAACAACCAATGCAGTCTTCACAGGTGAAACTGAAGGCTAAAACCAAGACTAGATGTTCAGAGCTATTTATTGTTTAAACAATCAATCTAACAGGACACACCTGTCAGTCACATGTTCCAATATTTTTGCTCACCTACAAAGTGGGTGGTCTGATACAAAATGTGCTATGTTCTACGTCGTTTAACACATCTACATATAAATACCAGGAAATAAAAGCTGAAATTCTAAACTCTCTTCTCATTTTCATCTTTTGATCTCAAACCAAAATGTCTTCAGTCTACAACAAAAAAATTGCCAAAAATTTTTAATGTAAAAGCGTAAATATAAAAATGTTGTAAACTCATAATTACTGTGAACTGTTGCGTGTTGGTTTTGTTACTTATTTATTTAAAAATATAATTTTGTAAAAGTTAAGTTGTTTTGGTTGTGTAGGAGCTCATGAACACTCGCTTTTCGATTTCGGCGCTATTACCGCTAAGTGCCTAAAAGCAGTACCGCTAAAATTTACGTGCCGATAATAACCGTGTTTTCAGGAAGAGCGGCTGCTTAACCGCAATGAAATTATGGGGGTTCTGCTAAATGTCCTGGTAGATTTTAGACGAGTGTCGTAGCAGCGCTCACACTCTGAGATTTTAAACTAAGTTTTCTGACACTGACAGAACTTTGTCGTCGGCTGTCTTTGGTCACAGCTGCACTAAATCGGCTGAGGCTGAGCGGCACATAGGTTTTAATACCACTGATCTCAACTCACGACCAAAGACTATCTTTTGCAATTTACGACTGAGCCTGCGACAGTAAAATCGGGCTGAATATCGTACAGTGTAAACCCGGCTTAAGATGATATGAGAGCAGTTCTTACCACTTCAGTGTGCACAATGAATCTGAACACGTTAAAATACATGATCATTTTAAACAAAAATATTGACAATTACAAATAACAGTATTTATGAATTTTATTTTTTAAATGTATTTGATTATGCAAGACATTGTAAATACTTAAGTACTATAAAACTGTAGTAATGTAACCAGCAGGTCAGGCAGCAGAGACAGTGAGGGTTGAAGTGAATGCCTTTTATTAAAATACTGGCAATCTAAAACACTAGCCGTAATTCAAGGTGGAGAGACAGACACAAGGTCAGGTGATGTTCAGTCAGAGATCAAGAAAAATCACAAAACCAGAGAAACAGTCCAGAATCCAAAAATACATAAAGAAAAAGAGAACAAATGTTGGGTGTCAGGTGTGAATACAGAACTGAACCAGTGCTGAATTTATAGTGTTTGGTGGTGATCAGGTCCAGGTGTGTGCAATCAGTAATCATATGACTGTGAACTTTACATTGAGCATGGTGTGTGTGTGTTGACATGACAAGATAAACAGATACAGTATGCATGTGTAAAAACTTATTACGATATTAAACAAATACTAATTATATAAACAATGAAAAAAACTCAAATAAACCATTAATACTATATTATACAACAGTTAGTTCTGATCTATTAATTTGATTGGACAAATGGCTTTCCAAGAGTGCTGATATTTAGTATAATAGCACTGGGACATTAATTAACAAAGGACAAAGTGATTAATGTGACTGGTGAGTCTCCTACAGGCTTCATCAGATAAACCCCTCAGATAAACCCCTCAGATGCCAGTCCTGTCAGGTGAGAATTCCACCAATGAAACTGTTTCTGTCCATTTTTTCTCTCTCTTCCACTGACTGGGTTCAGCTCGAGTTTGTGTGCTTTTTCACCTGCTGTTCCAAATAATCCCTCAGGTTTTTATGGGATTGATGTCCGGGGAATTTTATCCAGGGGTCAGAGGTCGTTATACACTCAGTGTAGAATTGTGTGCAGTCTGATTCACTGTGCACGATGAACACACACTTCTCACGTCTCTGAGTCTGTTTAATGTGTTATAACTAAATGAGTGATGTGTTTATAAACGTGTTCTCTATTCTCCAACATGGAAATGCAGGAACACTGGAGTCTTCATCACACACACAGATGTTCATCACACACTGAATATAAAAGAAAAACATGTGAATTAATAACCACAAACTGGACTGTGGTACTTCATGATCAACAGCATGTAATCGTCTCTGCTCCAAGAGAAACATCATCATCTCCTGTTTATAATTAATCATTCAACATTTCTTCATTCTTACTAACATCTGTGTTATAACATTTAGCTCGAACAAATGAGAACTTCCACAAGTTCTAACAGGAAAATGAGCAGATATTTACCCATCACATCACTGCTCTTATCCAATCACACGCTTTGGAGCTTTTTTAAATAATGAACACTACTGTGTCATTTAGCTCTTGTTCTACATTTATATTTAAGTGCAGACTTTAAGAAGAAGCTGAGGTGAATTTTACAGGAATGACAGGAGACACGGTGTGGAGGTAGGGTGCTGGAAGAAGTGTCAGAGTGAGTAAAGTGGCTGCTTAAATCAAATATCTGTGGCATAAAAGATGATGATTTTAATGAGCTTTAATGAGAGTTGAGAAGAAAGTGTGCTGCTTATCAGAAACAGGGAAAAGCAGAGATCATCTTGTTCAGACAAAAGCAGCAGTATGAAGTCAGAGATAGCAGGGTGTCACAAGGAGACGAGGTGTTCATTTACAATCACTCTCATGCACTCATTTGTGACATTTTGTAGACTCTGTCTGACTCCCTGTCTTCTGCCTTCACATGAATTTTAAATCAACACACTTTACTGAACACAAAACAGCATTAAAGACAATTGTTAGAAAAATTCAGATCAAATAGAATTTAGTGAAATTTTCTAAAACTGGTTTTATTTCCTAACCTGGTGATCTGATATTTATTGGAACTAAAGAGAAATGTACAAACTAATGATAATGAGGTTAAATGATTAGTCTTTTATTTTTTCCAACATTTATCTAAAAAGGTCATTACTCACCTCAGTGTCTGTAGTTTGTAACGTTTATCATCCTTAAGAGCAGAGAGCAGCTTCTTTCCTGAGTCTCCTATTTTATTATCAGACAGATCCAGGTCTCTCAGGTGTGAGGGGTTTGATCTCAGAGCTGAAGTCAGAGCAGCACAGCCTTCATCTGAGACACCACAATCATCCAACCTGTAGAGAGACACAATGACACAGTGTTTGTTGGAGAGCAGCAGTTTCCTCTGTGAAGTTCTTCCTTTAACAACATTATTGTTCAGTGTTTTTTCTTAAAGTGGACACATGAACAGAGACTTCAGTGAGTTCTAGAGATTTCTGCAGGTCTTTTGCTGTTTCCTTTTGGTTTCTCTTTCACCTCCTTCAGTATTACATGCTGTGCTCTTGGTGTGATCTTTGCAGGACGCCTGGATCTTAGGCAGAGGAGCAACAGCACTGACTTTCCTCTGGTTGTGGACAGTTTGTCTTATTGTGGACTGAGTAACACACACTAGGGCTTTAGAAATGTTTTTTTAAACAAACTTTTCCCTTCTTCACACATCTTAACAAAATATTTCTCTTTTTAAAATCAGCGTTCACATGAACAGATCTTTCATGAGAAGATCAGACTGTCAGTAATCAGACTTTTTGTGTATTTTATAGAACAGGGTCAGACTCTAGTTTTTGGAGAAGTTGTTAGCTCACAGTATACACACACCTATTGATCCTGTTCTCACCTTCAGCTCTGTGTTACTATATGAATGTATTTGAGTCAGTGGGTTTACTCATAGACATTCTTTATTTATTATAAAATGTGGAATAATACGAGAGGATTTTAGGACCTTAGTGAAAGAACTATTGAGGAAAACTGCACGGTTTTAATACTGCTTGTTCACTGAGCTGCTTCTGTAACACGGATCTGGCAACCCTGTTCATAGTGGCTAGAAGAAGACGTACTGAATGAACTATTTCTTATTTCTTCTTATTTTTAAGAAGAAATTTTAAAAAATCAACAAATGTGTTGCTGTGGTTTACAATTTTTTTGGTAAACTGTCTTTTGCTCCTTATTAAATTTAGATTTCTCTACCTTTTCATTTAGAATTTTTTTTCCATTTCCCTGCTGCTTTTAAACCCTGCAGCTCACACACAGTGCATTTAGTTTGTGTCCCAGGTGCAGTTTGTGTGATTAGTTACAATGTTTTAGTAAATTTCTCAGTAATTTCAGACACATTGCAGTCGCATCAAGTCACGTTTTGTGCTGCAGCTTCTCACATACGTACATCTGACCCAAAGACTCTGTGACAAATCATCAGTGTGCAGTGAAAAGAAACAATCTTCCTCCTCAGGACATTGATGATGAACCTAAAACTTCTGCTTCAGTCTCACTATTAGAGAATGTGTCTTACTGAGGAGCAGGTCATGTGACTCTCAGAGAGATGATTTTACCTCAGTATCTCCAGTTTACAGTGAGGATTCTCCAGTACAGCAGAGAGACTCTTCACTCCTGAGTCTCCAACATTATTAGAGGTCAGATCCAGTTCTCTCAGATGTGAGGGGTTTGATCTCAGAGCTGAAGTCAGAGCAGCACAGCCTTCATCTGAGACACCACAACCCCACAACCTGTAGAGAGACACAATGACACACTCTTCATCAACAGATTTTTATCTTGGTTTAAGACTTACTTTAAAGATGATGTGTTTGTAAAATGATTTTATTATCCAGAATGACATGAGGATTTAATATCACCTGTTTATTCTAATTAACAATGTCATTAAAAATGATCACACTGAGTGTTATATTTAGTTTCTCTCATCTGTTGTGTGTGATATTAAACTATCAGCAGCTGAAGCTGAACAGAGAACAGCAGACTGACCATGAACTTTAATCAGAGAGAGAGAGAGAGAGAGAGAGAGAGAGAGAGAGAGAGAGAGAGAGAGACTGAATCTCAGATGGTTCTCTACTAGACTTATAGTGCACTACACAGGGGGAATAAACTCATTTCTCCACAGCCTATGTAGTGCATTTATATAACAATATAGATTTATATTATTACAGAATAAAGGAAGTAAAAGTCTGAATCATGGTGAAAAACAAACACTATCATGAATTAACACTAAAATAAGTCACATGTAAAACATTCATTTTAAGGAGAACTAACATTCGTCTTTTCTGAATCAGGTTTCTCATTGAAAATTTATTGCTAAATAATTTTTTTCTGAATTATAAAATGTATGGAGTTAATTTTGTGCCAAAAGTTGTAAACAAAAAATAAAATTCAGAAGCAAAATTGTAATTAAAATTTAAAAAATATTTTGAAAATGCAAGTAAGGAAAATAAAACCAAAATTAATTTCTCTAAAAGATTATTTCTGATTCCCCTCTCATTCTGCTTTCTTTTTCTATGTGCGAATTTCTGCTGTTGACTTTTGGCACATTTTTACAAGGGGTGGGTCTTAGAAGGTGTTCACCATAAGTCTCTATTGGTCAACTGATTTTGGAGTGGGAGGTGATGTGAAAGTTAGCCACGCCCATCCTGTTAAAGATGGAGCTGCCTCTGACATGTGGAACGAACAGAGCCGAGAGCTCAGGAGCAGAAACTGTATTGTAGCTACTGCAACTAACCATTATTTTGATAATCGATTAATCTGTCGATTATTTCTTCGATTAATCGGTTAGTTGGATTAAAAGGACGATTTTTATTTTCTCGAAAAACGTTATTTCACATTCTGCCCAATGTTGTCCTTCAAACATTGTGCAAAGGATTTTTTATTTATTTTTTTTAAATATTAACATTATATTTAAAAAAACAAAAACAAATGATTGTCCAGAAGCAGAAATTAAAACACTATATTAAAAATACTAAATAAGAGTCGGGGTGAACGGAGTTGGGTCTCACTAAAGAAGAAAGAAGAAAGTAAACGGTAATTGCCATGTGGTTTAACGAGACAAAGGAGAGTCCGGTGGAGTACCGGAAAAAGAAGGCGGAAGACAGCAAGTCCGCGAGAGAGAGAGAGAAAAGTGAAGTCAAAGTAAAGACAAAGGAGAAAGTAAAGTAAGGAAGTAAAGTGTAGGTAAAGTGTAGGTAAAGAGAAGAAGGGTAAAAAGAAGAAGAGTAAAAAGAAGAAGTAAAAAGGAAAAAACTTCTTTGTCTGTCCCAAAACGGAGTCCGCATGTCAAGGCGGGGTTTGTATTAAGTTTGGATTAGGATAAAATATGGAAAAATATAGAATGATACATCCTATCGTCCTGTAGTATGCATCATTAATTGGCATATTACGAGACAATGATTTTGGTACCAAACTTCAAGGAGATTATGATATCTTGGACAGTGAAGGATCATTAGACATGGTTACAGACAACTTAAAATTAGCTTCTCGCTCAAACTATGTAAAATCACTATAGTTAGGTTATCTAAACACATAACACATGCATATATGAATACATTATAACTATCTAGAAATATGATTATATGTTACATTCAAGAGACATTTTCACTGTGTGTGCGTGAGTGTGTGTATGTCCAGAAGAGGGGGCTGGCGTTCTTCTAATGTCCCACCGGTCTTTGGTCACCTCAGGGTGACCTTTAGGGAGGACGTTTTCCTTGCTAGACCGGTGGGCTCTGATGTTAATCTATGTGGTCATAAACAGAGATTAGATCAGAGATTTACAGGCCCTTGGTCGGAGTTTTGGTTGACCCCTGCTGACGAACCTAATCGTGAAGTTTTCCAGACATTCACACCCCTTACGTCATGAAAGGTTTCTTTTATGGGTGTAAGTTGTGTGTGTGTGTGTGTGTTTTGCATTCCAAAAGGCATCTGGCCGCAGGAGGCCTCTCGGGGTTACTCTCGGTCACCTGAGTGGTGAAACTATTTATGTTCCGTCTGGGTTAATTCAGAAATCAGTTTGGGCACCGTCATACGTTACATACATTAAACCTTAGTTTCTGATCGCCGTCTTTCTGATAGCATTTTTAAAAAATCCATCTTTATTATGCTAATATTCAGCTGCTTAAATGTGTTTTAACACATGGGGAATTCTTGCTAGGACAGCGTGTCATTTGTGAACGTGTTGTGCTCGTCATGATGGAGCGCTAATAGGCGCTAATAGGTGACAACATGAAATAGGTGACATGATGAAAGACGGAAGACCAGTCAAGCACGGACGCTCGCCCCTGTACATCTCTAACTCTCTTCCTAACAGCGGCCCGCTATCACCAGGGATACCAGATAAATAATGGCATCACGCAATCATAAAGTGTTACCTGATTAAAAACAGAAGAAGAAACTAAACTTACTAAATAATAATAATAATAATAATAATAATAATAATAATAATAATAATAATAAATGTACTCTCTTTCTTGTGGGTGTGTGAGTGGGGCGGGGCGTTGAGGAGCTCACTGGCGCCCCCAAACTGGTGACACCCTAGTTGGCCTATGCCTAGAAACGGCCCTGTATCCACAGCTCGAATAAGTAAGGAAAGTACACTGAAAAAATGGAATGTGTGGTCGGTTAGATTTAAGAAAAACTATTAGGTATGGTTTACATGCGCTGTAAGCGTTAGACCAGTCACAATAGACTGGGACATCTGACCAATCAGAGCAGAGTAGGCTGTCTGAAAGGAGGAGTTTAGAGTGAACGGATCCTTGAACGAGTCGTTTGTGACACTGGGAAAAAAGGTGATGCTGCAATGTAAATTATGAGAAAATGAAAGTGTTTTTTGACCTTGGATGCATGTGTATGAGACCTTTAAAACAACATTAGGCACGTTTAAAAACCATAATAGGTGCACTTTAATTCAAATGTGTACATCGGTTCCACATGATTGAATTGAGTTACATTAACATCATTTGTTTTCGTACATCAAACATGATTTGATCATATATTTTCAATGCCGTGAATAAAATCAAACTCCACACTCTCACCCGAGCTGAGGATCGAACCCCTGGGATTCTGCAACAACCACATTACCACTGCGCTATTCTACCTGTCAGCACCAACTTCCCCACAACATTTCATAATGTCATTGGTTTATGTTAATACTATGTGAATTGATCACGCTCACGTTACATAATTCAATCTTGTAATTAGAAAATAATAATAACATGAAATCAGTCACTGCTGATTTTTTATTTGACAAAATAACAAAAATATCATGTATAATATAATAATGTTATAATAATAAATATATAATAATAAATATAATAATGTTATATTTTTATTACTATTAATTTATTCCATTATTTGATCTCCATTTACAAACCAGAAGTCACAATTCCACTCATTTTGAAAACCGTCCCTTTGCGCCACCTGGTGGTAATTTGGCGAATGACTTTCACACGTGACTGGTTTGTATTTACCGCCGTGGCCTTGTACACGCAGCAGTAATAGACATTCTGGTTGACTACCTACTGTATGTGATATTAATGCGCTTTATGGCTCCATCTACAGGCGCGAGATCATAAGACCTGGACCTTTTCATGTGGGAACGGAAAATCTAGATAAGAAACCAACTTCAGTCTCGTCACGTAGCTAACGTTAAGCTGTTTAAACTGCTACTTAACTGGATGGAATGAAGACACTTGTATGATAAAGAAACGTCTTTACATAAACGCATCTACAAACAGTTCAGTAGCTACTCATATTATTTCTGTCAGCTTTTTAATGCAACTACAATACAGTTTCCCTGCTGCTGATCTCTCGGCTCTCATGTCAGAGGCAGCTCCACCTTTAATAGAGTGGGCGTGGCTAATTTTCAGAGCACCTACCACTACAAAATCAGTTGACCAATAGAGATTTAAGGTGAACACCTTTCTTCTGAGACCCACCCACTGTAAAAAAAAAAAAAAAAAAAGCAAAAAAAAAAAAAAAAAAAAAAAACAGTATCAGAAAAAACTGCTAATAAAAAACAATTTAAATAAAATGAGAGAGAATCAGAAGTAATCTTTTTGAAAATTTTATTTTGATTTGATTCTCATTTTTTTTGCAAATTTGCAAAATATTTTTATATTTTGATCATTAATATTTAACTAATATTTTAAAGTTGAAAGTTTTGACACAAAATGAACTCGATATAAAACTGATGGAGAGTAAAAATGTCTACAAATTGGGTTCATCAGGTTTTACAGGTTTTAGATGTGAAATTCACAGTAAATAAAACTTCTACAGAAGAATGAGATGAAGACAGAGGGACAGATGTGCTGAGCTTTTTGTGCATTTGAGGAAGAATCTCCAAAAAAGTGTAGAAATATTAGTGTGTCTGGTTACATTTTCTGCTCAGTTTAATAAAGATTGTGAGATTAGCAGTCATCAGTTTTACACGTTATTTTGTCCTCCTCTCAAAACCAGGTGTAAATTAGCACCATGTGTGTGTTGGGAGCGGTTGCCAGGTCCCCGGTTTTAATGAGGAATTGAGCTACTTTTGACTCACCAGCGTGGACTGATTTCTTTGGCTATGGATTGGAGTTTGGACATTTTTATGTTATTATTATTATTTTAATCATATCTGTACATTAAAACATACAATAGTGAGCATGCACTGTGATCTCCTCTCATACACACACCTATTGATCCTGTTCTCAACTTCAGCTCTGTGTTACTATATGAATGTATTTGAGTCAGTGGGTTTACTTATAGACATTCTTTACTTATCAAAAAATGTGGAATAATACGAGAGGATTTTAGGACCTTAGTGAAAGAACTATTGAGGAAAACTGCATGGTTTTAATATTGCTTGTTCACTGAGCTGCTTCTGTAACACAGATCTGGCAACCCTGTTCACAGCAGCTAGACGGAGACGTACTGAACGAACATTCACTGACAGAATAAACACCATTTCAGCTTTGTTTAAAAATATTTTTTTATTTATATAATCGTTGACCTTTTCAGTCCAGGTCATGTGACTCTCAGAGAGATGATCTTACCTCAGTCTCTCCAGTTTACAGTGAGGATTCTCCAGTACAGCAGAGAGACTCTTCACTCCTGAGTTTCCTACATTATTATAGGACAGATTCAGTTTTCTCAGGTGTGAGGGGTTTGATCTCAGAGCTGAAGTCAGAGCAGCACAGCCTTCATCTGAGACACCACACTTACGCAACCTGTAGAGAGACAATGACACACTCTTCATCAACAGATTTTTATCTTGGTTTAAGACTTACTTTAAAGATGATGTGTTTGTAAAATGATTTTATTATTCAGAATGACATGAGGATTTAATATCACCTGTTTATTCTAATTAACAATGTCATTAAAAATGATCACACTGAGTGTTATATTTAGTTTCTCTCATCTGTTGTGTGTGATATTAAACTATCAGCAGCTGAAGCTGAACAGAGAACAGCAGACTGACCATGAACATTAATCAGAGAGAGAGAGAGAGAGAGAGATTCAGTAGCTACTTATTTAATTGCTGAGCACTTGGCTGTTCGTTCTGCCATGTCAGAGGCAGCTCCACCTTTAATGGAGTGGGCGTGGCTAATTTTCAGAGCACCTACCACTCCAAAATCAGTTGACCAATAGAATATAATAACAAAACATACTCTAAAAGCATAATCTAATAATCAATATGAGTTAACAAGCATAATCAATATGTATAATCAATACTTAGAAGTATAATTATAACCATAAAATTCATTATAATCAGACTATAGTCTAAATGTGTACTGAGTTAGAAGAATCCTATATCTTCCCTGCACAATAATTTCACCTTATGGAAATAAATTAGCAATTAGACATTCACCAAAACTGTGTTTTCAATCAAGACCCCTTTGAGGATTACAGACCAGTGTCACACTGAAGATAAGGCTTCCAGAAAAAAGATTATCGGGCTGGGACGAAAGCCAAAAAATCATTAAGGTAAAGGGGCGAATTTGGGGACAGAGTGAAAATGATGTCCTGATAAAACCTTTTAAAAATAATCGACTGATTGCACATGCACCATAAATGTGGCCTTGTCCTAAGAAAACCTTATAGAATAAAATCAGTTAACTACACATGCACCACATATGTATGAGATATCATATAGACATGAATAATTAATGAAGGTGACAGAGATTGGTTTGTTTTTAGAAAGAAAAGGTTAATACCCCGTCTAGAGATAAGTTTACTGTTTCAGAAAAGTATATAAGGGCATGTGTGTGTTTGCATAATTCAGACTTTCTGGAGGGATTTTTTCCACAACAACCAATAGAGATTTAAGGTGAACGCCTTTCTTCTGAGACCCACCCCCTGTAAAAATGTGCCAAAAGTCAGAAGCAAAGAAAAAAAAACCTGCATCAATCTGCAAATAGAAAAAATCAGACAGAATTAAGTCTGATTTGATTCTCATTGCGCATTTCAAAAATATTTTTACATTTTGATAATTAATATTTTGCTTGTGGATTTTATTATTTAATTTGAAACTTTTGGCACAAAATTAACTCCATATACAACCGGTACAGTGTAAAAATGTCTAGAAATTAAGTTCATCAGGTCCTACAGGTTTAAAATGTGAAATTAACAGTAAATAGAAAATGTACATGAAGACAGAGGGTCAGATGTGATAAACTTTTGTGCATTTGAGGAAGGATCACCCCAAAAATTTGGAAGTGTGCCTGGTTACATATTCTGTTCAATTTAATAAAGTTTGTCCTCTCTTCACCAATCACAAGCTATAATTAACACTGACCAAAACATCAGCACTGTTCAGCCGCAATGCCAGAAATTGAACAGTGGGTGGGCCTGGGTAAAACAGGGTGGGCACAGGTTTGAAAATAAAACTCAAAAGCCAGCAGTCGCTTAAAAGAACTTACATGACTGCAAAACGTGACCAATGAGCTGAAAGGCTATCACTCGAGGTTTGGCAGTTGTTTATGTAGTGCACACACACACACACACACACACACACACACGCGCACGCGCACACACACACGCGCACACACACACGCACACGCACACACGCACACACACACACACACACACACACACACACACACACACACACACCCCTAACAGAAAATCCCAAAGTGAAATGTACCTGGTTGGAGAAAATAACCTGATAAAATTAGAGCTGTTTGTACTACAGCTGCTTCTGACATTAAAACTAGAATTTAATTTCAGTGAAATACAATCACACATACTGGGCAGCTTTCCCAAACAATAACTACACAAAATAAACAAAATAGGGTTTCAACATTTTAACATTAGTCTACATAGACTACAACAGGAAGTGAGGAAATGTGCAGACTCACCCTATGAAGTGTCGTAGTTACATAAGCAGACAGAGACCAAGAGGTTTTTTGTGTTTAACTGTTAACATTTACAGGCCTATCAGTTCAAACTCAGCATTTTTTAAAATGATTTAAACGTAACGTTTCTAATAGGCTATGATGTTAAATCATGAGGGAACATCTATCCAATGACATTTGGACAAAATACTGTTTCAGAAAAAAATTAGATTTCTTTTAAATCTATTAGGAGAACCATTATAACTGTCGGCTTATTCTTTGATTGTTGTAATATTTAAAGTAATAATTTTTACAGAAGGGGAAAAGACACGGTGTGGCGTCTGTTTCAGAGAAGGTAAACTCTTTATTGAACTAGTCTGCTACACGGATACACACCACGCAGAAATGTTACTGAGCAACGTCACTCAATGCAGCTTCTTAAAGCAGCAGCTCCTAGTGACTGAGAACTGGGGTTTGTGGGTAATGTTAACATTATAACAGCACTTTTTTGGGTGGGCCAGGCCTCCTAATGGATGGGCCCAGGCCCCCTGTAGCTTCACCACTGCTGCTGTTTTTATATTAAGTGAACTAGAGCTGCAAAAGTATTGCTGTCTTTAAAAGTAATGAGTCAGGTTTTGAAGAACTTTTCTCTGTTTATCTCTATTTTTAATGCACATGTATCTAATTATAAATACATTTATTTATTTATTTAATCCATAAGTGATTCTGGAGAGAAATCATTATCACTTAATGACTAATCTATTTGTTCTGCATGTTGTACTGTTACAGAAAATTTCAGGTGAAAAACATCACTGTATAAAACTGCTGCTTTTAGTGAGTTATTGTGTCTCTCAGAGAGATGATCTTACCTCAGTGTCTCCACTTTACAGTGAGGATTCTCCAGTCCAGCACAGAGACGCTTCACTCCTGAGTCTCCTAGTTTATTCCCAGACAGATGCAGTGTTTTCACAGTCAGATGCAGTTGTCTCAGATTGGAGGTTTCTGAGCTGAGTGCTGAGACCAGAGCTGACCAACTTTTCACTCCAAGTGAATCACAGCTGATACTGAAGGAAATAAAATAAAACAAATGAACTAACACTAGTGCAGATTATCAAACAAGTCCTCAAAGCTTTCACTAAACCTTCTCATTTTCATAAATGCTAAAAGTTGTTAGAGTTTCCCTTCGTTCTCCGAGTCGCTCTAGTGGTGGACTCGAACACTTCCGCATTCCACTGCGCGCTTTCCAGCGCTATTCTAAAACTCTCCGATAGACGTTCCATTCATAAAGACTCTCGTGTTGTTTACCTATGCCATGTGCTCATGTTTTCGGTTGTGTCATGTCTCCGCCTCCTTAGTTCTCATTGGTTCTCTGTTTAAGGTGATTATCGTTTCCAGGTGTTTTTGATTTGGTGTCTATGATTTGTGTGCTATTTAAATCCCTGTCTGCGTCTGCTTCGACGCGGAGTATTATATTGGAATTTGTAAAGGGATGATCTAGTATTTATTTAGAGGTAACTGAGAGTGTTTAAAATATAATTAAAGATAGTGACGAAGCAAAGAGCTTTCTCTGTTTTTTGTTTACCAGGCGTTCCCTGGTCCTTGCGCTTTTTCTTATGTTTTTGTTTGTGTCATGGATTCTTATATTTGGAATAAACTTTTCTATATTCACTGACGTCTCCCCAGCGCATGCATCCTGACTCCCTCTTCCGACCAACACGTCTGTGGTTTCGTAACAGAATACATATCAGAATACTCTGCCCAGCAGAAGGTCTCCACAGCGGAGCTGCTCAGGGAGGTTAATGTGGTGACCTCCAGCCCCGGGGTCCAGCCAGAGGCCCAGTAGAAGGTCTCCACAAGGGAGCTGCTCAAGGAGGTTAACAAGGTGACCTCCAGCCCCGACAAGCAGCAGTCAGAGGTTCGAGAAGAAACCTCCACTCCTGCCCTGTCCATGTCTGAGGTCCATGGGATGACCTCTTCTCAAGCTAGTCCATGTCCAAGTCCAGGTTCTGACCCTGTTCCTAGCCCAGTTCCTAGTTCAGTTCCAAGTCCAGTTCCTGATTTCATAGCTAGCTACATAGGTTTAATTTTTGGATGTGTGTTTGCTCTCCTTCTCAGTTCGGAGGCTGATTTGATTCCCAGCTCTGCGTCCAACCCAGCTCACTCCTCTGTCTCCAACCCAGCTCACTCCTCTGTCTCCAACCCAGCTCACTCCTCTGTCTCCAACCCAGCTCACTCCTCTGTCTCCAACCCAGCTCACTCCTCTGTCTCCAACCCAGCTCACTCCTCTGTCTCCAACCCAGCTCACTCCTCTGTCTCCTCCTGTCTCCAACCCAGCTCACTCCTGTCTCCTCCTCTGTCTCCAGCCCTGTCTCCAATTTAATTTCCAATGCTGTTTCCAACCAAGTTTTTGATTTTGTCTATGGTTTTCGGTCTAACAGAGTTCTCTGTTCTGTTTCTAAGTCTATTTCCAAGTCTGTCTCTGATCCAGGTGCCAAAGCTGTTCCTGACCCGGGTGCCAGAGCTGATTCCGATTCGGGTGCGAGAGCTGATTCCGATCCTGGTTCCAGAGCTGACTCCGATCCTGCTTCCAGGTCAAGCTCCAGGCCCAGCACCAGGTCACGCGCAGCTCCGAGAGCCAGGCCCAGCACCAGGTCACGCGCCGCTCCGAGAGCCAGGCCCAGCACCAGGTCACGCACCGCTCCGAGAGCCAGGCCCAGCACCAAGTTCTCGACCAAGTTCTCGACCAAGTTCTCGACCAAGTTCTCGACCAAGTTCTCGACCAAGTTCTCGACCAAGTTCTCGACCAAGTTCTCGACCGGCCTCAGGACACTGGACATCGCCAGCCTTGAGTCCTGGGGGGCTGATGTTATGATCCTGCCCAGGGGCCCGGGTCCACCAGAACGGTCAGAACTTTTGGCGCTTCGGGAGAAGCGCCTTTGGGGGGGGGGGGGGGGGGCTCTGTTAGAGGTTCCCTTCGTTCTCCGAGGCGCTCTAGTGGTGGACTCGAACACTTCCGCATTCCACTGCGCGCTTTCCAGCACTATTCTAAAACTCTCCGATAGACGTTCCATTCATAAAGACTCTCGTGTTGTTTACCTATGCCATGTGCTCATGTTTTCGGTTGTGTCATGTCTCCGCCTCCTTAGTTCTCATTGGTTCTCTGTTTAAGGTGATTATCGTTTCCAGGTGTTTTTGATTTGGTGTCTATGATTTGTGTGCTATTTAAATCCCTGTCTGTGTCCGCTTCGACACGGAGTATTATATTGGAATTTGTAAAGGGATGATCTAGTATTTATTTAGAGGTAACTGAGAGTGTTTAAAATATAATTAAAGATAGTGACGAAGCAAAGAGCTTTCTGTTCTTTGTTTACCAGGCGTTCCCTGGTCCTTGCGCTGTTTCTTATGTTTTTGTTCGTGTCATGGATTCTTATATTTGGAATAAACTTTTCTATATTCACTGACGTCTCCCCAGTGCATGCATCCTGACTCCCTCTTCCGACCAACATGTCTGTGATTTCGTAACAAAAGTACAAACTCCATTTAGACAATATGCTTAAAGTGACACTCCGGCCAAAATCTAAATCACCACCAGGGGGCCCCATGAGTTTTAAAATAGATATAAAAGAAAAAACACACGTTACTATCATTAAGCAAAAGATTTATGTTATTAGACAGTCACAGGGGCTTTAGTGCAGTAATAGAAACTGCAATTTATGTAACTAAATGAGGTAACTAGTGTAACTAATGTCAGAAGTGGCAATCATGAAGCTCTCTGCAGAAAAAAGTAGAAGAGGTGAAACAGACCCAAAACCCCAGTAAGAAATGAACATTAGTGTTAGTCAGTTTGTCTGCTTTCTCACTTCCACATGTTGATGTAATTAAAATGGATAAAGTTGATGGCTAACCACAGCTAACTAGCTAGTATCTAGAGTAGGGTCGCCCCCCGTCCCGTATAATATGGGATTGTCTCAATTGAAAAATAAAAAGCTGCGTCCCTTATTGCGTTAATACGGGATGTGATTTCTCCCGTATTCTCGTACACATTGTTTCAGACACTAAGTCTTCACAGTGGTGAGAAAAACATAATGGTGAACAAAATGAAACCAGTTTCACAAGAAACAGCAGGCAGAGAATGTACATGTGCTGTGTGAGCTTGCATCTCAACGTCATCGTTGCCATGGTTACAGAAACTCAGTCACGTGGTTCTTAAAAAATGACTTCCAACGCAAAGTCCCAGTGAAACACAAGAGGCTGTGGAGGTGCAGGTGTGAGACGGGATACAGTCCTGTCCCTGACAATGAATACAACTCAAACTGTACAGTTTACTGTGGAGCAGGCGGCAGGTGATGATCATGTCCGAGCGGCTAAAGAGCAGAGTGAAATCACTCAGTGATGAGGATTTTCCTGAATATCATTAACTGAAAAAAAAGGCTAACTAGTACCAGGGACACTCTCAAGCTAGATAACTAGCTAGATAATGAGATCAGGCTAACTATTTTATTAGGGTATATATCTTAGGCCTAATCAACCACACAGCCATGCTGATAATATTCCATCCATTCTCAGAGATTATGGAGTAAGGGTTAAGATTAGACAGATTAATTTCACATTTCATAAGTACTGTAGTTTATATTCTATAAATGTCAATTTGCAATTTAAAATAGTCTAAAAAATCACTATATCAGTTTCCTCAATATATTATAATTCATAAATATTATATATTAAAACGTTTTACTTTAAAAACCATTCTTTTTTTATTTAGATCCATACAAGTCTAGTCCTTCTTCGTACTAATGTGTACGCCTCAAATACCCTAAAAATATACTTCAAACAGGAAGGAAGCTGTTGAATAAAAACTATTTCAGACATTTGACCTTGCCGTGACTTTGACCCTGTTTGGATCGATTCCAAAATCAGTTCATCTGCTGGTTACGATGATAATTCCATATAAATCCTACAAACATTCAATCACTCGTTTTAGAGATCTCACGCTAACGAGAATCTCAGATGGACACAGACAACCTGAAACATAACTCCTCCACCACCTAGTGACAGAGGTATTAAAATTTCTAGTGAAAGGGGGATGAGGGGGTGTCCCTTATTTTTCCTCAGTGAAGGTGACAGCCCTAATCTAGAGTAAGAAGTGTTAGGCTAATGAAGGTTAAGTTGCTCAGCAGCCTGCTGACTTTAAGATAATCACTGCTCAGGTGGTCAAAACGTCCATCACCTACAGCTCTTTTCAGAACTATAGCAACTCAGACAATCACAACCAATGAAGCAATGATTTTCTTTATTACTAATCTTTTACCAAGTAGCCTAATGGAAGTCAGGAATTTGGTTAGTGTTGGATACAAACGTAGTTTTTTTTATGAACACAAAACAGCAAAGGGCAAATCCAAAAACGTAATCAAAAACATAAAAAAAAGTCAAACTATCAGAAAACAGACTGAACTGAAGATAAAATGAGAAATGAAAGTACAAAAACAAACACAGTCAATACAGAATAGCGATCAGAGACCCAAAGGCTTAGACTCACTGGTAGTGTAACTAGGCTTGTCACGGTATACAGTCATAGCGGTTATACCAGTTATGAGGGATGTTACTGGTATGAAATTTTATACCAGTTTAAATGGGGAAACATTATGAATGAAACTTACTTAATAACAACAGTTTGTATATCAATATCCTAACAGATAGAACAGCCTTAAATAATATATAGTCGCCCAGGGGTGTAACCTGCCCTGGGCATTGGGGGCTGTAGCCCTGAAGATTTTTTTCTTTAGCCCCGATAATTTTCCACTTGGATCGGTTTGTCACTACGTAACTGAACGTCAGTAAAAGAAGACGACTGTGTTGTTATTTTGTATCTTCATTGAACGGAGGCGAGACCAATCAGACAGGGTTTACAGGAAAATACATTGAAATACTCTCATCTTATTGGGTGACAATCTCAATTCTACCAAACGCTAGCTCACACAGCCAGTTACTGTGAGGGGTAAATGGATATATGCTGATTTTTTTTTTTTTTCCAGTGAAGGGGTTGAAACTGAAGCTAACATCCTCTGATGCTGAGCAGGAAAACAAGGTGTGTAAATGTCTATATGAGTACCTAGTTACGTGAATATGATATGAGCAGAGCATAAGGACAGATAATGTACTTTGTGTGGCTCTATAGCAGCTAAACCCATGCAATGATAGCTTAGTTGTGCCTCCCCTTGGCTAGTGACACCAAACTAGCTTAGTCTCATGTTAGATAGCCAAAAAGTTTTATATTTTATCAGTCTGGTAGTCCTGCAAACAGTAATAACATCTGAGGCAAGTTTTATGATAAATCCAAATTTTTGTCCAAGTTTCACATATTTTAAACAATTAGCCCTCACATGCAAGAAAAAAAAATGCATAGAAACAGTCTATTTAGAAGTACGAAGTATTTTGATGGCAAAGAATCTGGGCTCAGCCTGGGATGATTAAAAGTCCAGCTGACGCCCCTGTAGTCACCTAATGAAGAGTTTGTGAGTCATGATAAATTAATTTAAATGAACACACTGAAAGTTATTTACAGTTATAATATAAAAAATACTAAAGAGAACTCTGTGAAGCTATCTATCTAAATGGTAGATGGTCTGCACTTATACAGTGGGTATAGAAAAGAATCATCCCCCTTTAAAATAATCACATTTTGTTGTTTTTCAGCCTGAAATGAAGATGGACACAGTTTTCGTTGTATGCAGCTGTATTTACTCAGTGCAACTTATAACATCCAAGTGATAGATATAACATTCTATTTTTTAAAATGTTTTTCTGACATGTTGGTGTTATATCTTTCACTTGGATGTTATAAGTTGCACTGAGTAAATACAGCTGGATAAAACAAAAACTGTGTCCGTCTTCATTTCAGGCTGAAAAGCAACAAAATGTGATTTTTTTTTTTTTTTTTTTTGGGGGGGGGGTAGGGGACTTTGGCACATGGAGTCATGTGGGCTGGGAATCGAGCTGCCAACCCTGTGATTAGTGGAGAACCCGCTCTACCAGTTGAGCCACAGGAGGAGGAGCCCTAATGTACATAAGCTATATTCATTGTTTGTCATGTTCGTTTTGTACAAAGCCTATGTTAATGATGAATGTAATTTGATTACACTTTTTTCAGTTTCATTTTCATATTTTGTTAAAAAATAAAAATCAGTTTGAAATCAAGTTTCCTTGCGTTATTGTGTAGGCTACTGCACACCAAAAATTTACCCCACAAAACCATCTAGTGTCCAACCAGCGATAATGCCGGTATTACCGGTTTGAACTAGAGATACTGTACCGGTGTGAAAATTGTGATCGCGTGGCAAGTCTAAGTGTAACACTAGGAGAGAGACTTTACACTGAATGTGTGAAAAAGTTCAGTATTTAAAGGGAGGGTGTGATTAGAAACAGGTGCTGAGTTGGTAATCAGGTGAACTTGAGTTGGGAACTGGGTCATGTGACTGATCATGTGGTGGAGTTTGTAGTCCCTTGTGTTGCTGGGATGGTGGACGCAAAATTGAAACTACAACAGTTATGGTGGATATTTGGGTGGGAGGCCTACTGCTAATAATCAGTCACTTTGTACATAAATTATTGTGGTGGAGCAAATGGTTTACTAAAGAAAGAGAAATGACTCTATGGATGAGGATTTTTTTGAGTTACTGTTACACAGTGACCTCCAGCCACACATGATCGAGTCAGAATCTACAGAAGAACAACTGCACCAGAGAGAAGAGCAACAGGAGGCAGAGCAGCTGTAGGTATTTCACAATTACACTGAGCCAAATAACTGAAGTTATCAACAACACAAACAGCTACCATCATGTTAGCTAGCAATGTTACATGATTATTGACCACTGTTTTAGTGACTTTACTAGCCATCTTACTAGTAGTTACATGAGTGAGGACATAAACTAGTTCTCCTCCCTCAGTTCATCTCCTTTTGGTTCATTCTCTCTGTTTTGTACTAAATACAGACAGAATCACTGTTTTCTTTAGCATCTTCTTCAGTGGAAGACCCACAAACTCCACTTTCAAATCTCTTTTATAGTCCTCTGGTTTGAAGTGCTGCTGCACACTTACAAATATCCAGCATTTTCGATAATGTAGAGACGCTTTAGTGTTTGTAAACAAAAACAGATTTCTAAGCTGGTTCGATAGAAATGTGATTCTCATATCAAATGAGCTACTTGTTTATAATCTGAACAGATGTAACTATTGAGAATTTTATTTAGGAATCAGACTGACATTAGCTAAAATCTTATCCATGTAGTATTATGGGTTAGCATTAAAATACAGGGAGCGCTATTCAGCTAAACTAACACTTTTAAAGTGGACATAAAGTGTAATGTTGGTACACTGAAAGCCGAGGTGCTGCCCAGCCAGAAGCTATAAACAAAGTTAGATAGTTAAATGTCCATTAAAGGCGACTCCTCAGTAAGAACATGACTGATGTAGAGCTACATAGGTTTGTTAAAGCAATATAAATTAGGCATGTTAATTAACTAGCGAGTTAAACCTGTTCAACTCTTAGTTAACACCGATTTTACTGATAGTTACTTAGCTGAGGTTAAATGTGTGCTGCAAAGACGGAGCAACTCGGACCAGAATTATTCCCCCAAACTGCCTGTAAACACAACGGTCTTCTGTTGCCTTGGAAACGTGTCCAGTTCTATAGTATGCGCAATATGACATTTTAGAAAACAAATTCTGGCTTGAGTTTTAAAATGACTAAAGTCCCTCTATGTTTTTTTCTGTGATATCACAACATTAATACAATACCATTGTCTTTCATTTCCGAGAATGTACATCAGAGGGAGACATCAGACTGATGTGTCCCACTCAGAGGTCCAGACTGGTTGATCACAGTAGGGATTCCCAATGGATGAATGATGTATTGGTGTATTGCATGCTGGGTATTGTAGTGTTCAGGTGAAAAAATGACAAAATCTTGAATTCTGCTAAAATATAGACAGTAAATGATACAGTCCTGTACAACAGAATACAGGTAGAATTAGAATATGGTGGAAAAGTTCATTTTTTTCTGTAATTTAATTTAAAAAGTGGAACTTTCATATATTCTAGATTCATTACACATGAAGTGGAATATTTCAGGCCTTTTTTTTTTGTTTTAATCTTGATGATTACAGCTTACAGCTCATGGAAATCAAAAATCCAGTATCTTAAAAATATGAGAATAAAGAATTTATAATACAGACATTTCAACCTTCTGAATAGTATGTTAATTTATGCACTCAATACTTGGTCGGGGCTCCTTTTGCACAAATTACTGCATCAATGCGACATGGCATGGAGGCAATCAGCCTGTGGCACTGCTGAGGTGTTCTGGAAGCCCAGGTTGCTTTGATAGTGGCCTTCAGCTCATCTGTATTGTTGGGTCTGGTGCTTCTCATCTTCCTCTTGACAAAATTCAGGTCAGGCGAGTTGGCTGGCCAATCAAGCACAGTAATACCATGGTCAGCAAACCAGTTACTAGTAGTTTTGGCTCTGTGGGCAGGTGCCAAGTCCTGCTGGAAAAGGAAATCAGCATCTCCATAAAGCTTGTCAGCAGATGGAAGCATGAAGTGCTCTAAAATCTCCTGGTAGACGCTGCATTGACTCTCGACTTGAGAAAACACAGTGGACCAACACCAGCAGATGACAGGCACCCCAAATCATCACTGACTGTGGAAACTTCACACTGGACTTCAAGCAACTTGGATTCTGTGCCTCTCCACTCTTCCTCCAGACTCTGGGACCTTGATTTCCAAATGCAATGCAAAATTTACTTTCATCTGAAAAGAGGACTTTGGACCACTGAGCAACAGTGTTTTGAGTAAAAAGGTGTTTTCAGTTAATTAGCTGATTAGAGTCTTCTCAGGGCGACATTGCTGTATTATAAATTGTTTATGCTAATTTTTTGAGATACTGGATTTTTCCAGTATCTCATTTCCATGAGCTGTAAGCTGTAATCATCAAGATTAAAACAAAAAAAAAGGTTTGAAATATTTCACTTCATGTGTAATGAATCTAGAATATATGAAAGTTCCACTTTCTGAATTAAATTATGGGGAAAAAAAAAAAACTTTTCTACAATATTCAAATTTTTTGAGATGCACCTGTACTACTGTGGCAGTGGGGGTGTGGTCGAATGTCAGCTGTGGATGGAGAGGAGGCGGGGAACTGGCAGGTAACACATGATGATTCTCACCTGTGCCTTGTTACTGATAGGCTATTTATGTGTGTTTCTCTGTGCTTATGCTGCCTTCATGTGCTATCGGAATTACGAGTGGTAATTACGAGTATGTCGTGTTCACATGCTTTGTTGTCGCAACATGAAACATGGATGATGTCAGGTCCATTCATACATTTTTCTCTTTTTTATCTTTTACTTTTATTTCAACAACATAACACACATTACTCAGTTAGCTAGCTTGCTGATGATAATGGGGTTTTGGTCAGGGTGTAAAAATGTACAACATGCATAGAATGGTTGCTGATATACATACAGTAGATGAATATGAATAAAACGGCAAGCGCTACTTATGTGTGTTTCTCTGTGCTTTCAGTAACTGCTGTAACCAAAGAGAGAGAGAGAGAGAGAGAGAGAGAGAGAGAGAGAGAGAGAGAGAGAGAGGCATAGCTGGCGGAGCTTGCAACATTCACACACAAACACACACACGCACTCACTTAGCCACCTAGCTAACAATAGCTACCTACGTAAATAAAACAACTTCACTACTGGGCTGTCTTTCATTTCGGTAGCCATCTAATTATAGAAAAATCAGTGTTAGCTGTTCAGATGAATGTAACTCTGCACGACTCTGGAATCTTTTGTCCTTTCTCCTTTTATAAACATTTTAGATCAGACTCTCTCACATCAGATCCAAACATCTCTGACTGTGAATTACTATTACAGTATTTAAAGGGAAATTCTGGCATAAAACTAGAGTTTAATATATTATTTGTCATGGTATGTAGTTGTAGAACCCGGTGTGTATGTGTGTGGAGGACTCGAGAGGCAGGAGGAATTTCAGCAGAGCTCCGGACTCACCATTATTTTTCACCACGTTTTCAGCTCACTTTCAGAAACTTAACCAGAAAAAAACAAACCAACTGAAAAGGGGCCGTCAGTAGCTTGGGGTTTTTACCACATTCAAGTTCAGGTTTCAGGTTCTGTGTGTGTGTGTGTGTGTGTGTGTGTGTGTGCGCCTCTCCCAGAAAAGTACAATACCGAGCTACTGCATGAAAAAGAAGAAAATCATTTCTGAGAAGGTCAACACAACAAAAAAAGTTATAAAAATAATTAGCAAATAATACAATTATATTATTATATCATAAAAATACAAATAAAATTGTTGCCTCTAATGAGTATTAAGTTTTTCAGAGTCAGTTTTCTATGAAAGGCCCATTACCACCTCACAAATAAAATGTTTTTATCAAGTCATAATAACAGGAAAGCTATTATAAAAGTAATAATAAAGTTTTTTGGGGATTATGATTTTGCATTAATGAACAATAATGAAAAACCGCAATAAACGTGATTCTTTATGCCTGGTGGAATCAGAGGTGTGAACATGTGCCAAATATCCAACATAAAACCATCATTACTGTGGTAATAATAAATCATAATTTCAAGAACTTTTTAAAAAATTATTTCAAGATAAGACTTTAACACTGTAACAGTAGAACAGTTATATTCAGCTTTACTTACATTGCTTTTCTGGAGGCTGCAATCACAGGCATCAGCTTCAGAAGAACAGTTTCTGTTATCTTATCTGTACTGAAATATTTACTCTGGTCAAATTCTTCCAGCTCCTGTGCTGATGTCAGTAACACAAACACCAGAGCAGACAACTGTGTAGAAGAGAGTTCACTTTGTTTTCCAGATTTCAGGTAGCGTTGGATTTCCTCCACTAGAGAATTATCACCCAGTTCATTCAGACAGTGGAACAGATTGATGGATTTCTCCGTAGGAAGATCTTCACTGATCTTCTTCTTAATGTACTGAACGGTTTCCTCTATGTTCTGGGAGTTACTTCCTGTCTCTGTTACTAAGGCATGTAAGAGATTCTGACTGGACTCCAGTGAGAGACCCAGAAGAAAGCGAAGGAAAAGATCCAAATGTCCAGTCTGACTTTCTAAAGTCT
The DNA here is from genome assembly GCA_023630585.1 of Cranoglanis bouderius. Lineage (NCBI taxonomy): Eukaryota > Metazoa > Chordata > Actinopteri > Siluriformes > Cranoglanididae > Cranoglanis > Cranoglanis bouderius. The sequence goes on along the minus strand of CM042538.1, from coordinate 10,040,791 downwards.
GATCTACAGCACTATAGTGTAAATGTGAGATTGTATTTTTTTTAATCCACCATTTAGAGACCTGATTCTGTTTAAGAACATTTGTCTTCTCCATCATGAATGTCAGGTGCACATACAGAGCTGCGAGGTGCTCCTGAATGCTCAGATGAACAAAGCAGTACACTTTACTCTGGTTAAGCCCAAACTCCTCTCTGAAGATCTGCGTACACACACCTGAGTACACTGCTGCTTCTCTCACATCAATGCCACACTCTCTCAGGTCTTCCTCATAGAAGATCAGGTTCCCTTTCATCAGCTGCTGAAAAGCCAGTTGTCCCAGTTTAAGAAGCATTTCTTCATCACTCTCCTGCTTCTTTGAGTACTTTTCTCTTATGATGTTTGTCTGAATGATGAGGAAGTGTGTGTACATTTGAGTCAGAGTCTTGGGGATCTCTCCACTCTCTGCTTCACCCAACATTATCTCTAGAACAGTGGCTGAAATCCAGCAGAAGACTGGGATGTGGCACATGATGTAGAGGCTTCTTAATGACTTCAGGTGTGTGATGATGTTATTGGCCAGGATCTGATCACTCATTCTCTTCCTGAAGTACTCCTCCTTCTGTGGGTCATTGAACCCTCGTACCTCTGTGACTCGATGGACACACTCAGAGGGGATTTGATCAGCTGCTGCTGGTCGGGAGGTGATCCAGATGAGAGCAGAGGGAAGCAGATCCCCTTTGATCAGGTTTATCAGCAGCACATGCACTGATGCTGATTCAGTTACATCACACACTCTCACTGTGTTCTGGAAATCTAGAGGAAAACGACACTCGTCCAATCCGTCAAAAATGTACAGAACCTTTTCCAAACTGGACATTTCTGTTTCTTTTGTTTCCTTAAAACAGACATGAAGGAGCTCCATCAGACTCAGTTTCTGGTCCTTCATCAAATTCAGCTCTCTGAAAGGAAGTGGAAATATGAGGTGGACATCCTGATTTGCTTTCCCTTCAGCCCAGTCCAGAATGAACTTCTGCACAGAGACTGTTTTTCCGATGCCAGCGACTCCCTTTGTTAGCACAGTTCTGATGGGTTCGTCTTGTTCAGATAAGGGCATAAAGATGTCATTGCATTTGATTGGTGTGTCCTCTGTTGTTGTTCTCCTGGATGCTGCCTCGATCTGTCTCACCTCATGTTCATTATTGACGTCTCCACTGTCTCCCTCTGTGATGTAGAGCTCTGTGTAGATCTCATTCAGGAGTGTTTGGTTTCCCAGGTTTATTATCACTCCATTCAAACACTGAAACTTCTTCATCAGATTTAATTTGAACTTTTTCTGGAATTCATTTACAGCAGCAGATTCTGGGTCGTGCCTGTGAGATGGTGAAGTAGGAAGATGTGGTGAGACATGGGGTCCAATTATTAGACTTTAAGATCACATTTTTTCTGTTCAATTACCACAGATAGCTCTTTATGATGTTCTCACTATGTGTTTGTTTAATTCTACTGTATGTTTTCTATAATCTAATCACTCTGTAGTTAATAACAGCAGAAAGGTTTATAATACCAGCATGTCAATGTCACAGTCATGTTGTCGGTTTTGATCTTACCCTGTATCTGTGATGATCTTCTTTTCTATTCCGTCTCCTGCCTTCTGTAGATCACTGTGAACACAAATTGTAGCTGTTGAAGATGAAAACTCTTGTTTACTCTACTCTGGAGCTAGAAAGGTTCACAGGTATAAAAGCCCTAACTACAACCAGGATAATACTACAGCCTGGATGTGACACCAGTCCATCACAAACAGGGACAATTTATTTTAGCCAATCCACCTACTGGCATGTGTTTGGGAGGTGGGAGGAAACCAGAGAACCCGGAGGAAACCTACACAGACAAGGGGAGAACATGTGAAACTCCACACAGACAGTCACTGGGGACCCTGGAGCTGTGAGGCAGCAAGTTGTATTTTATCAACAAAGCATTTATTTAATAATTCAATACACATTTCTGTCAGTCTGCAGATACTTTCAATATCTTTCTGTACAGCTTCTGATTTTTTCATACAATGTTTTTCTCTGTCTCCATATTAAGTCTCGGATTAAAATATTAAGTCTATGTTATAATGCCAGGTAGATGATTTATGATAAAAAGTCATTGTCCGTGTCCATATATTAGATTTATTTATTTTTTAAAAGTTTATTTTAGCAAAATAATCATAAACACATCACTCTTCATGGATATTCCACCAACCAATGATGATCTCTTTGCCTGGAGTTTAATACACAACAATATGGCCTTCATTTGTCCTTGCTATTAATTTTAAAATCTGTGTTGAATATTTACACTATTTTCAAAAGATTAAGTGAAGCGTATTGTATTATCACTAAAACCAATATATTGTAATATAAATATCATAACTATCAAAACTGCTGTTAATGAATGTATAGCTTGACCTTTAAAGGGGCACTCCAAACAAAATCTATAGTTTAGCCATTGATTGTTTTTGTTTTTGTAATTCTAGAAGATTGTTATGACTTATTATCCAGTCAGTGACTAAATGATGCATTACAAAACATGTCAAGTGGTATTTATTTAAAGATACCACAAGCACAGTTTTCAAGCAAAATATTTTCCAAAAAATAAACTTTAAATAAGACAAAAAAGTATTTGGAGACTTAATAGTGACTTCATTAATCATTACATTTATAATCTTTTGGTATTTAGTTTGCCATCCTGTGTATCTAGTTAACTATGACTTTAGCAGTGACATTAACAGTGAGGAGACATTACCTGTGTAGAAGTGAGGAGTCTCCATCTTTAAACTGCCGAGGATCATCCATAGACTTGTGGCGAGGGGAACAATGACGGACTGGTGGGGACATATTAAACACCCACCGGCTATATGACTAGTTGAAATCGTACTATTACAACCAATTTATGATTTGTCTAGATTCATAATAAATCTAGATTACATACTCAGAACCGAGTACGCCACCCTGTCATACAGAGAAAATAAACCCACACCCAAAACCAAGGCACACAGGTCCATTTGTTCAAAAGATGGATAGACGTGGATATATGTACAAAACAATCTTTATTTCACACTATAGCATATAAAACACATTGTATAAAAATGGACTCATCATAGCAGGCACTCACTTCCCAGTATCCCCGGAAGCTTGACCACAGGACTTGACACACACATATGTGGAGTTGAGCTTACCAGTGGCAGATAGGCTAGATACTGACAAAATCTCCTCCCATAAAAGAATCCCGTACCGTAACGTACCCCTATACAGCTCACACACCACACAAGCACACAGGTGAAATCACACATGCACGTCACCCCAAGAGCTGCACCACCACAATGGTGAGGAGAAAGGGAGCTAGATATCTGCCCTGGATCTCAACTCCTAAACAAAAAGAAAAGAAATCAAGCATCACCCATAACAAACACACACACACACACACACACACAGTTCACAATAATACAAATTTACCCAAAGAAACTTAAAAGGATCCCTTTAATAAGTCACACAATTAGTTACCAATAAACTTAGGGCTAGACAACATACCCCACTACGCCCCTATAGTTCACTGTAGCGAATCAGCTTTAAAAATGAACGAAAAGCGCACGCTTGGATTCAAAGCACCGTTTTAAAGGAGACAAGAGTTTTAAAGCGTGCCCGCATTATCTACCAGAATATGTAGTGAAAATTAGCTGTTTGGGTTAATTTGATATATTCTCCACCATTTTACGTAAGTAAAAATTAGTTGTTAAATTGAGCTATCTTTATTCTCCTCCAAAGATGTAGGAGAGATTAACAGATCAGCTCGAAAAGGGAAATTTGACTAATTTAGTATTACTGATCAACTATTCGTCCAGCGATAAGTTGAAACTAGTGTATTCATCAATTATGCATTAGATATTACCTCCATGGCCACCGGCCATAATATCCTAAACATAGTGACACATTATTCTAAGAGCATGTAGCAGAATCACAATTCAAGGCAATAGACACTTGTAAGCAAAAAGAACACGTATTTAAGAACAGACAAGACTTTATTGAACTATTCTATGACACAGAAACTAATCTAATATATAAAACACACGCACACACACACACACACACACACACACAAACGGGTGATGATGAAGGGTGAATGAAGTTCCGAGTCTCTAGCGTTGCATGCTATTTCACAGACCATGATCTGAACGAACCATCAACTTATTTAGTTATCTTCACTTCCTTTAGAAGGGCTCAATTTATTATAGACACCAGATTAGCTAGATTCTGGGGTATTGCGCTTGCCTTAGCTGTGTTGAAGGGATTTCCTCGTTACGTCGTGGTGTCGTCGGCGGTCTGGTCGGTGAGAGGCGTCTCGGAAGACCAATCGGAATGCTGAGTGGAATGAAGGCGGGAGACTTGAAAAGCAGGCGGCGGCTCTTGCTGGGTCCCCAGGCCGAGGTAAACGTGATCTGATCTCTCCGACGTTGATTGGCTCTGGAGACCCTCCACCGACCCCGTCCTTCGAAACGTGCCAAGAAGCAAGAGACACGAGAGAGAGCAAAGCAAGTGACCAACTCAAACTTGTGTTCTTAGGATTTTAACACTTCCTGGGCTAGTCCAGCCCAGAGTGCTTCCTCCAATCAATATTGTCTTTGGGCGGGGTGTTACCCAGATTCTCCACCTATTATGCTAATCAGCCCCTTGTCCATGTGGATGAGTGGTTCCGCACTCTTCAATGATGAGTGGATTATTAAACTTTGTCCTGAAACTTGCATGTACATATCAGAACAATCTACACAAATTTCCTTACTCTTATGATTTAGGAAATCACTCAATGAACACATACATACCAAACAAGACATGTTTGACTATACTTAAAGTACATTACTAATATTTAAAACACAATGATCCTCCTAGGGCTACTACACTAATACTACTACACTAATACATGATTAAATGAAATAATTAGTGGCAACTTAAAGGTGATACACATGACGAAAATAGAACAACACATGGTAGGACATAGGTGATTGCAGTTGTTAAAAGATGTATTAATTCCCACAGTCGTTGCTCCTGGTAGGCACCAATTGTGGAATGTGCGAGTCCTTGTGTGGAATTGTGGAATGTGTAATCTTTGTGACTGAGCGAAAAGGTCTCTCCTTTCTTCCACAATTTATTGGCCTTACTGGTCTGGCCCAACAAGGCCTAAATCACTGCATTTGTGAGCAGTTTCTGTGGACGAGAGGGTTCAGCCCTGGGTCAAGGAGGCCTTTAACGCTTGCCGTGTTGGTTGAGATAAGGCAGATGCACATGCTGGATTTAAGTGGCTCCTGGGTGTCTGGGGTGGATTCCTTGTTTTATGGCTCCCTGAGTGGAGACATTTTGGTCCAGAGTTTCTTGTGAGTTCTCTGGCTGAGAAGGCCCATTGTTTTATTTCTTCTGGTTATAATTGTGTGAATTATATGATGCTGCTTGTGCTGAGGATTACATCACGTTAACCGAAGCATCCATCAGTTTCCCAAAAAGGATACTCGGGAAAAGGGATTTTTCAACACTCTTCATTTAACAATTGGCAGCTTAGTTAAGGAAAGATCACAGACACAAAAGAAACCCAAAACAAGGAAATAAACAATACAAAACCATAAAGAAACCCAAATAAACTACCAAAGAGACACAAAATAAACAAAAGAGGACACAACAAATTAAACAATTAGCAAGCCCAGCAACCCAAGCAGCGGTTAGCCTCGCAAGCAAAGTCAGCAGCAGTAAGCCACCGAACACATCTGAAGCAGCGATGAGCCGCAGAAAGCAGCCACAGCGACGATAAGCCACAGAAAGCAGGGGAGACAAAGCAGCAGTTCCCAAACAACACCCAGTAGGCTCAATCCAACGAAGACTTCCTCTAACATAGATTAAGCCTCCTCAAATGTAGCTACTACAACCATAACGCTATTAGCGCTTCGAGGCTGCTAACATACCCACACCAACGATGGACGCCAGCACACCACTAATACTGTGACCCCGGAAGGGAGCAGGGGAGACGCCGGGAAAATGGCCACCACCGCAGACCACGTCAGTAACCTTTCCTCATCGGCAAAAGCTCTAAAAAGGTAATTAATTAAAATTGTTAGCTCAACCTGGGCACCATAATATTACTAAACAACAAACCAAACATACCTCTGGAGCGGAAGCACCACCAAACCGGAAGAGCCTTCCAGTAATGATGCACGCCAGGCGATACCTGGGATCCTCCTTTTATACACTTCCCCAGAGGCAATGATTGGACACCAATGCACTTGGAGCCGTAACGCCATGATTTGGGAAACAAAGTCAGTATACCACCCAATATCTGTCTCACTACAATCCACCCCTCCCACATGGATCGTTGCCCCGAGGAGCACCCAACCTAACCACCATTAACTAATCCCAAGGCCTAAAAATAGTGGCTGCCACACCACACACTTGCTGTATGGATGCCCCACACACAGCTTGAGGGAGATGATGCAGATTCGAATGTTGACCCGCTGTTACTTGCTCAGTCCTACGTAAACCCACCTCACCTGTGCTAAACAAACTCCCAGGAAGGAGTTCCTGTAAACTAGATGGATACTCGTCTGGAATACATAACTCTAATTGGGCTACAGACATAGGTTGTGCTATACCCGACTGTTCCTGATGTCCAACTTCCACATCGGAGGATAACCACCCAAGCCCTGGTTCGGAAGCGGCTTGATCACTGCCCGGTACTACAGCCAACAAATCCACATCACCCTCATCACTCTCTGAGGGTACATCACTCACTGGGTTCTGGGGATTACTGGCCTTGTCAATGACAGGAAATCAACGGGCATCCTCGGATCCTGGCCAAACATCAAAAAATGTGGCGTTTCACCCATTGCCTAATGAGGAGTGCTATTATAGCTGAAAATTACCTGAGGGATACAGGCCACCCAATCTCTTTTCCTAGAGACTGGCAATGTACACATTAGGTTATGCAATGTACGGTTAAACCGCTCACACTGGCCATTCCCAGCTGGGTGGTATGGAGTCATACACGACTTCTCCACCCCGTAAAGCCCACACAGTTGGCGAATCAACAGGGACTCAAAATTCCGACCCTGATCTGAATGGAGGCGACTGGGAATGCCAAACTTATAAAACCACTCGGTCACCAGGGTCTGAGCCACCGTCTCAGTCCACTAATCCCATTTTGGAATGGCTAGCATGTACTTACTAAAAACGTCGGTCATCACCAACACATTTTCAATACCCGAACCAGTAGACTCGAGTACAGTAAAATCCATAGCCAGAATCTCATTTGGCCGAGATGCTAGCAAATGGCCCATAAACCCAGAGGCACGTGCCTGGTTATCCTTAGCAACCTGACACCACTCGCACTCTTGGCACCAGCACACCACATCAGCTGACAGGCCAGGCCAATAACACCTCTGCCTCACCAACTCTGTGGTGTGCTCAATACACTGATGTCCATGTTGCTGATGCAACTGCCGCAATACTTCTGGCTTCAGGACGGCAGGCAATAATACCTGCAAGACCTCTTCCTTACCCTCACGGCAGCAAATTCGACAGTACACCAACCCATCCCATTCCACTAATCGATCCCACTGATGGAACAACGTCAGTGCCAGCTTAGACAGTTGTCAACATAGACGGGTGAATCCCCTGCCTCCAGAACCCCAGAACTTCCCAAATAACTGGGTCAGCCGCCTGCAATGAAACCAGCTTGTTTTGTTATAACCCGGCAACGTCATGATTGCACATTGGGTCACTACCCTAACTGGATCCCTCTCTGCTAGCTGCTGTAATGACCCAGGAACTACCGTGCCTGGAACCAACCTACCCAACTCACCAGGGTCTGGTCGATCCCAACGGGAAAGAGCATCTGCATTTTTATTGCTCTTCCCCGGGTGATATTTAATCTCAAAATCAAAAGCAGCTAGCTGGGCAGCCCAATGCTGCTCAGTGGCACCGAGTTTAGCAGATGTCAGGTGGCTCAGGGGGTTATTATCGGTATACACCACACACTTATTACCCAACAAATACTCACAGAACTTTTCAGCCATGACCCACTAGAGTGCCACAAACTCCAACATCATGGAGCTGTAGTTAGACATATTGCGCTCTGTGGGCCTCAGACTACAGCTAGCATACGCAAGCAGCCTTACTTCCCCTCCCTGGTCTTGGGAAAGGACCGCTCCCAGCCCCTGGTAGCTAGCATCCACCTCCAAGATGAAGGATTTAGAAAAGTCCACGTAAGCGAGGACTGGGGAAGTGGTAAGCTTTTATTTTAACCTCTCAAAGCTCTCCTGACACTGCTCATTCCAGGCACTGGCAAAGCTCTTCCCAGGCTGCTTTCCTTTACCTCCAGCACACTCCCCAACCAGCCTATGTATTGGGGCAGCCAACCTGGCAAAACCCTCAACAAACCGCTGGTAGTAGCTGGCGAAACCCAGGAAAGACCGTAATTCTGCAACACTCAACGGGCAATGCCACTGCACCACCGCCTCAATCTTCCTGGGATCAGTGGCCACACCCCTAGATGAGATTATGTGGCCCAGGTACCTCACCTCCTGCTGAAAAAAGACACACTTCTCCAGCTTTGCCTTCAGCCCCTCCCGCTCTAGATGAGCTAACACCACCTCCAACCTCTCTCTGTTCAACGGAGGTGGAGAACACCACAATATCATCTAAGTATAACAATAAAGACTGACACTGCTGGTCTCCAAACAGCCTCTCCATCAGCCGCTGAAACATAGAGGGGGCATTACAAAGCCTGAACGGCATCAGATTCCATTCAAAAAGACTGAACGGGGTGAAAAAAGCAGTCTTAAGTTTATCCCTCTCTATAACAGGACCTGGTTATACCCGCTGGCTAAATCCATAGTAGAAAACCAGCAGGTCCCAGTCAATGCATCCAGCAACTCCTCAATCCGAGATAAAGGAAATGCATCCTGCCATTCCTGTGGTTCAACTGACGGTAGTCTACACACAAGAGTAGGCTCCCATCCTTATTTTTAACCAGAACAATAGGGGAAGTGTAAGGACTATAACTCTCCTGGATTACCTGGGATTCCAGCAGCTGATTAATGTGGGCCCTCACCACCTCATACTCAGAAGGAGGAATTCGACGGTGTCACTGTTGCACCGGAACATCATCTAAAAGCTGGATGTCATGCAAAATGAGAGTAGCACATCCCAGGTCATCATCGTACGCAGAAAACACGGTCTGTTGCCTCATTAATAACGCTCTGACTGAACTCTGTTCTGACTCTGACAAGGCAGAGAGATCCACCTCTGCAACCTGTTCTGAAACATTGGTGCCAGCCACCTGCATAGCCTGAGAACAAGCCCTTACAGTTGCTGACCTGACCTCAGTAACCCTATCAGATAGACTAACTATGTGCACCCCGGCCAAAGTGCCCAACACCTGGCGCAGAAAAAGCAAAATGTCAGAGGTGCCTACATTAACCCCCGGCACATACACAGTGCCTCCAGACACACGCACCAATGCAGAAGACACTAACAAGCCCTCTGGTAACCCTAGCTCAGGAGGCTCGAGAAGCTCTGCATCACCAGCCAAATGCTCTGCACAAGTGGCTGCCACCAATGGTACCGCCTGGAATACACCATACTCAGGGACCACGCACCCTTACCCTAGTTGTGGGTTCACGAGAAAATTGACTGATACTTTGCTGACAATATTGCAATGCCTGAAAGACTGAAGGGGGAGCACTAGACACCGAGGGAGATTCAAACAAAGCAGAGCCATGCTGTCCAAACAACTCCTGGTAGCATCACCCTAGTACGTTCACCCCCAAAACACCCGGTGCAACTCAAGATAACCTATATATGGAATAGACAGTCCATTCGCCACCTTAAGTTGTAACCACGAAAAGGATTGTAAACAATCTTGCCTCCATGGTTCAAAATACTGACGAAAGCAGCTTTCCATGATAGTAGAGACCATCGACCCAGGATCTATTAAACAGGGAACCAGAACACCACCAATTACCACATCAAAATGCGGACAAGTTGACATCAGATTCGACATCAAATTAAATTGATTGAGAGGTTCAGAGCCAGTTTCCTCCCCAGCCGAACTGTGGCTCTCCAGTACGGCAGGAGCTAATTTCCCGACGAATGGTCAGCTGGTGGCTGCCAAACACCCGTAACCACTTGATTAACACGGGGGTGTCAAGAGGGTCTGGAAACAACGCGTTCCCCATCACACTCTCTTGCAAAATAACCCGGCTTTTGACATTGCCTACAAATAACAGGTCCACTATGGGGCGACTGAAGACGCGGACGGGAGTGGGAACACTGTAATCCGGCGACACACTGAGTAAGCTGATTCAACTGCTCCTGTTGCCAGTTTAACAGCTCCCTCAACTCTCCCATCTCCGACTGCCCGGGCGAACAAGGCCCCCAAACTGCGCATCCCCTTGCACCCCGTACTGAAACCCATGTGTCAAAGTGACTGACAGACTCCGACCCCTTACTCCTCCAGGTATCCCCTCCCGCTAACAACAAATAGCCTTGGTACACACCTCCGCCAATGTGGAGTTATGTTGGCGCCGAACTAATTGCTTCAATTCACGGCAAGAACGCTATCTGCTACATTCTCAACAAACTGGTCCCGCAATAACACCTCTGCGTTACGCATAGCATTAGGGGAATTCTGTCTTGCCTTCTTCAGGAGACCCAGGAGAGCCAAAGAAAACTCCAACAACATCTCTCCTTCCTGTTGTCTCCCGGAGAAGAAGGCTTCCTGCAAGGCAACATAAGACTGGGAGCACCCGTACAAATCCTGCTTTAACATATGACGCTACCAAACTGATTTCTGAATTAACCCAAACGGAACATAGAAAGTTTCACCACTCAGGCAACCGAGGGTAACCCCGAGAGGCCTCCTGCGGCCAGATGCCCTTTGGAATGCAAAAGTCTCTTCGGGAACCCACACAGGACTTACCCCTGCAATGAAACCATTCATGACTGAACGTCTGGGAAACTTCACGATTAGTTCGTCAGCAGGGGTCCACCAAAACTCCGACGAAGGGCCTGTAAATCTCTGATCTAATCTCTGTTTACAACCACATAGACTAACATCAGAGCCCAGCCTGAACGCCAGCCCCCTCTTCTGGACATACACATGCGCACACATGCGCACACACACACACACACACACACACACACACACACACACACAAGCTTACCTTACACACACAATGGAGAAATCTCTCTCTTCTCAATGTAACATGTAATTATATGTAATTATTTGATGCCTAAATAGTGTGATGTTATCTTGTTTACATATATTGTGTGTTTATGTAACTAACCTTAATGGTTTTAGATAGTTTAATCTAGCATATCATTTTAAATGTCTGTAACCAGGTTTTATTTGCAATATTCTTTACAAGTCCATCAAATTTGGTATGTAGTTAATCGTCTCGAGATACCCTGATTGATTATGCATATCATATTGCAATGAGATACATTATTATATGTTTTCTCTTAATTTCACATATAATACGGTATAAACAAGCTCCTCCCTGGACATTTAAATTAGGGTCCGAGACCACACAAAGAGAGTTCATCCGGACATGCAAATCCAACTTCCTGATTGGCCCATAGCCCAAAGAGGCGTGTGCGTTGGTGTTGTCTTTAAAACAACACCACGCTCTTCTTCACCATGTCTCTAAGAGTTCACTTCTCAGTCTTTTCAACTTCACTTCTACACTCCTTCCAGTTTCTTTCCCCCGGGGCCACGTGCCCCAGGAAGAGGAAACCAGGATCTCTCTCTCCCGGACAAAGGATGCAACTACCTCATGGCTCACACCTTTTCAAACAGCGGAACGGACCAGCGAACTCTACACGACCTCGCGCAAACTTTCAAAAGCGAAGCCATGCAAGTATAGTTAATGATCTATATCTGCGTTGTAGGATTGGACCCCTGTGTTTACAGGAGAATTAAGTTGTTGCTGGGTTCTGAAAAAGGCTAATTAGTTGTGTTTTTGTCTGCTTCCATTTTTCTTCATTACTTTCTCTCTATCCCTTTTCTTTCCTTGTATATAGATGTATGTTTCTTTCCTTGTACATATGTATGTTCTGCTTAGAGTTAATCGTGTGTATCCATAGTTACATCTAGCTATTAAAATCTATTATCCCACGCTTGATTTTCTCTGTTTTGTCACGTGATGAGTAAATTAAACGCTGCATAAGATCTCGATTACCCACTCTAATCTTTAATAACAAACTTTGTGGGTTAATTCTTCCTGGCCAGAAGGATAAACTCACTCTTTAGAGTTCATGAATCTAAACTAGACTACAGTTTACAGACCACATACATAGTCATAATTAATTATAATCCATTGTAGTTAATTATCTATATGTATATGTGCGCATACATGAATTCCCTTTCATGGCTGATGTATATTTATAACTGGTCACAACACACGTTGATTAGATATATAGATACATTTCACGTCAGTCGAGCTAATTCCTTATATAAATTGGAGAATACATTTAAACATGTTAAACATCTGTTAATTTGTTACATAAACTGTAACTGGTGGAGAATATTTTTAAATGTTGCAGATTCATCCGAGTTACTACACATTCTGGTAGATAACGCGGGCACGCTTTAAAACTCGTCTCCTTTAAAAAGGTGCTTTGAATCCAAGCGTGTGCTTCTGTTTCGTTTTTCATGTTTAAAGTTGATCCATTACATTATTCTGGTGGAAAAGAATAATGCTAGTAATGCTCTTGATTCGTTACACTGCAAAGCTGAAATAATTTTCTCTGGGTCACCCCTCTCTACTATCGGAAAATCTCAGAGCCCCCCTCCGAGCTTCGACATCCAGGGTGGTGTTGAAGTCCTTTCGTGCTGTGCTATCTTCACCAAGACTTAATTTGTTAAAACTATCTAAAGTAAATCAAGACTCTTCAAGCTTGGATGAGAAAGAGCAAACGTTGTTTATTGCAGTCCAAAGACACAAAAATCCATTGAGCTCAAGGAGAACACTCACAATACAAGACACCTCACAGCGTGGTTGCAAGCAAGTGTTAAAAACCCCCAGAAAATCCCCTCTATTTATCCTGGGTGCTGTAAAGCGCCTTCTCTTTTAATTTGCATATGCCCTGGCAATTTCCCATTATTTCTTACTTTGGCCTCTTTTGACCCTCCTATCCTAATTTGCAACCTTCTCCGAATTCCCCTTAATTCCCACTTTTCTGGGAAACTCCTCTTCGTGTGTCAGTTACGACTTGTATCCTGTTCTCTGAATTTCCCCTTATTTTCCAGTTAGTGGCCTCCACCTATTTCCCCTATGCACTTTTTTGGGTTTTTCCTACCTTGTGGAGTTCCCCTTATTTTTGGCCTTTGGCGTCATTGGTTATTAAAAAAAACTGTTTTTCACTGCTGTATTTAACTTGTACTTCCCAGTTTACTTCACATTTGCTCACGGATTTTCTTGCTGACAGAAGTCTCACCGCTATTCTCTGCAAAATGCCTAAGATGTGTAAGTTTATCTTACTCTTCTCATTTTTATTGCTACTTCTAGTCTAAGTACTGTTTTTAATATGTTCAGCAAAGCTGCATATCTGAATAATATATTTTGCTCAGCAAGCTGTCTGAGTAATATGTTTTCCAAGCATGACTGTTACACTGTCTCTAATATTGGCAGGCTGCCCGGTTATTCCTGGCAGCTGTTAAACTATTCCTGATGTGTTTTCCCTGCTTATTACTGGCAAGCGTGGGTGTCTCACAGACCTCTCTCTGACTCATGCATATTTTTCCTGTGTGTCTTCCTTTAGTTCGCCCACGTGGTTCTCTCCCACATTCCCATGAAACAGCTGAACTCGCTCTCTATCGGCGCTATCAACTGACTCACTTGGCCACTGGCATCTCTGAATTCCTGGAACAGCTCTGCAATTCTCCACTTCCCGCACACCCACTACTTCCTGTACGGATGTCCCAGGCGGTTATGACCCATTCTGTGCCTATGCAGACAGCCACTGCCTTCACTAATTCCCGGTTTACTCAAACCCCTAGGTTCCTGGCTCCGCTGGTGATGACCTCAACACGGTCCACTCAGACTGACTGCTGCCCTCATGTTGATGGGTGCCTGTGGGAGTCTAATGCTCCCCTGTCCTCCACTGATTTCCTGGATGTGGATGTCGACCCTATCCTCCCCTGAATCACCAACTGATTATCGTCCAACTTCCCCAGTAGCTCCCGTCATTCCACTGTCTCCTGTCCCTAATGCAGCACAGGCATTCTTTTTTCCAGAATAAATTTTGTCTGTTACCCCACACTTGCCTCTTGGTGTTTATTTATGTCTTAATGTTATAACTCATGCTTGATAAGTGCTTAATGCTCAAGGCCAAGAATACATATGAATGCCAAATCTTTAGGGCCTACTGCTAAATGTAAGATATGCATAGTAAATATGGTCTGTGTCCTTCATTCCCAACATCACTACTTCTGATCAATATCAAATCTCTTCTCGTGCCTCCCCCTCCAAATGATCAAACAAAAAGAATGCCTGGTCTCTAATCGATTTATAATGAGCTCGCATACAAGCCCTTGCTTCCTCAACCCACTCACTTGTAGCATCTGGACTGGATAAAACTGGCCAGATCAACGTTAGGCCCCAGTAAAAGCTTTAACTTTTGCCCTATCTAGGTAAATCACCAATCTGGCTCCAGCAAGTCTAAGAGTTTCCACCATTCCTAAGTGACTTCAAAGGTCTCTTGGACTGACCCCCTCCCCTTTCTCCAGGCACCGAGGGGCAATCTGGCCAGACACCCCCCTTGTGGAATGCCGAATACGCAAACTCACCCCCCCCCACACACACACACCCAGGACTCACACACACCACATAACGGAACACTCCCTGAATTTAACTCATAATTAAACTATGCCAGAATAGTATATGATGTATTCTTGTGTGCATGCATTGTTTCTCCTGTGTAATCAACCTAGTATGATCTTTAGTTAGGTTTAGAATAAGTTGAAATGCCTATAACCATGTGTAAGGATACCCCACTCTCTTAATGTCTCTCTACCCTATCGAATTTGGTCTTCAATTAATCCTCTCTTGATGCCCTGATTGATGACGCATATTATGTTATGACTTTTTACTATACTTTGTAATAAGACGGTACTAATCCGACGCCACCCCAGAGATGCAAATTAGTTTGTAAAGAGAGACAAAGGAAACCTTCTCCCTCCCAAAATTCACATTCAGGATTCGTCAAAGAGAGGTGTGGACTGGCTTGTCCTAAAAAGACAACGACACACATTTCTTTTTTTTTTCTTCAGCCCAGGCTACTTCCCTCTTCTCTCTTCTCCAGCCTTCTCCAGCCTTTTCAGCTACTTTCACTTCTGCAAAACACATGTTCAACTTAACTTCAAACTTCCTGCTAACGGCACGGAAGAAACCAACGAACTCCAGCTCACGAACGCGCCGAACCTCGCA
The DNA here is from genome assembly GCA_023630585.1 of Cranoglanis bouderius. Classification (NCBI taxonomy): domain Eukaryota; kingdom Metazoa; phylum Chordata; class Actinopteri; order Siluriformes; family Cranoglanididae; genus Cranoglanis; species Cranoglanis bouderius. The sequence goes on along the minus strand of CM042538.1, from coordinate 10,025,304 downwards.
CGCATCTTTAACTCAACACCGAAACCAATGCGAGTATCATTCTCAATCGATCTCTAGATGCATTTTAAGCTTATGCCCCTATTTTAGATGATTTGATTCTTTGCTGGTTCTCAAGGTTAACTGTTTGTGTTGTTTGCCATTATCTTCACCCCTTTCCTTTCTTTACTTTCGTTTTCCTGTACATATTTATTATTTGCCTAGATCTAGTTGTATGTAGTCGTAGTTTCATTCATTTATTAAAATCTATTATCATCACGCTTGCTTGTCTCTGTTGCTTCTCATAAATAAGGTCGCTTTAATGTTTGCTTTTCGCTACATGCGTTGTTCTGTTAGTAATAAAACCGGAGAATTATTCCTCTTTGCCAGAAGAATAATTTCCCCCTTTAAGAGTAATACGAATATTACACTGTTGAGTTTGTTGGCCAAACCGATCAGCCTCTTCGAATTTAATTCTAAAACTAGACTACAGCTAATTCTACAAGCTGATCTAGACCATATATATATTTGTAATTAATTATAATCCATTGTAGTTAATTATCTGTATATATACGTACACTCCCATTTATGATTGATTTGTATTTATAACTGATCATAACGTGCTTTGATTATATATATACACAGGTGCATCTCAATAAATTAGAATGTTGTGAAAAAGTTCATTTATTTCAGTAATTCAACTCGAATTGTGAAACTCATGTATTAAATAAATTCAATGCACACAGACTGAAGTAGTTTAAGTCTTTGGTTCTTTTAATTGTGATGATTTTGGCTCACATTTAACAAAAACCCACCAATTCACTATCTCAACAAATTAGAATATGGTGACATGCCAATCAGCTAATCAACTCAAAACACCTGCAAAGGTTTCCTGAGCCTTCAAAATGGTCTCTCAGTTTGGTTCACTAGGTAAGCCACAAACATTCATTGCCAAAGAAGCTGGCTGTTCACAGAGTGCTGTATCCAAGCATGTTAACAAAGTTGAGTAGAAGGAAAAAGTGTGGAAGAAAAAGATGCACAACCAACCGAGAGAACCACAGACTTATGAGGATTGTCAAGCAAAATCGATTCAAGAATTTGAGTGAACTTCACAAGGAATGGACTGAGGCTGGGGTCAAGGCATCAAGAGCCACCACACACAGATGTGTTAAGGAATTTGGCTACAGTTGTCGTATTCCTCTTGTTAAGCCACTCCTGAACCACAGACAACGTCAGAAGCGTCTTACCTGGGCTAAGGAGAAGAAGAACTGGACTGTTACCCAGTGGTCCAAATTCCTCTTTTCAGATGGGAGCAAGTTTTGTATTTCATTTGGAAACCAAGGTCCTAGAGTCCAAGCTCATAGCCCAAGTTGCTTGAAGTCCAGTGTTAAGTTTCCACAGCCTGTGATGATTTGGGGTGCAATGTCATCTGATGGTGTTGGTCCATTGTGTTTTTTGAAAACCAAAGTCACTGCACCCGTTTACCAAGAAATTTTGGGGCACTTCATGCTTCCTTCTGCTGACCAGCTTTTTGAAGATGCTGATTTCATTTTCCAGCAGGATTTGGCACCTGCCCACACTGCCAAAAGCACCAAAAGTTGGTTAAATGATCATGGTGTTGGTGTGCTTGACTGGCCAGCAAACTCACCAGACCTGAACCCCATAGAGAATCTATGGGGTATTGTCAAGAGGAAAATGAGAAACAAGAGACCAAAAAATGCAGATGAGTTGAAGGCCACTGTCAAAGAAACCTGGGCTTCCATACCACCTCAGCAGTGCCACAAACTGATCACCTCCATGCCACGCCGAATTGAGGCAGTAATTAAAGCAAAAGGAGCCCCAACCAAGTATTGAGTACATGTACAGTAAATGAACATACTTTCCAGAAGGCCAACAATTCACTAAAAATGTTTTTTGTATTGGTCTTATGAAGTATTCTAATTTGTTGAGATAGTGAATTGGTGGGTTTTTGTTAAATGTGAGCCAAAATCATCACAATTAAAAGAACCAAAGACTTAAACTACTTCAATCTGTGTGCATTGAATTTATTTAATACACAAGTTTCACAATTTGAGTTGAATTACTGAAATAAATTAACTTTTCCACGACATTCTAATTTATTGAGATGCACCTGTGTGTATATATATATATATATATATATATATATAAAATGTATGCTGGAAGCACCAGCAACCCCTGATTGATCATGGGAGGGCATAGGAGGTTGATGAGAAGGGCCAGCTATTGGGCTAGCTGGAGAAGCATTAAGTTGCTTCTGTCGCAACCTCTTATTATCAGCTCTCGACTGAGCAACAAGGTACCTCAAACCCTGCAACTCCTCCTCCATTATCAATAGCAATACGACTTAACACAATAACCTCAATACGGGAGCAGAGAAATGCAAAAAGCTACTACCAGATTATTCCAGGTAGTCCCAGTCACCAGCCCTGCTGCTCTGTCTCTGTCCTAAAATAAATATTAAAAAACACAGCCAATGACATAAACATTGTAATTACACCATAGAAAAAAAACAAACATCCACATCTTAATCCAATCAATGAAGGGATCCTGCCAACTATGCCACGAATGTGGTGAGGGGGACGACGACGACGCACTGGTGGGGACGTGTTAAACACCCACCATATGACTAGAGAAATCGTACTATTACAACCAATTTATGATTTGTCTAGATTCATAATAAATCTAGATTACGTACTCAGAACCGACTACGCCACCCTGTCATACAGACAAAATAAACCCACACCCAAAACCAAGGCACACAGGTCCATTTGTTCAAAAGATGGACTCAGACGTGGATATATGTACAAAACGATCTTTATTTCACACTATAGCATATAAAACACTGTATAAGAATGGACTCATCATAGCAGGCACTCACTCCCCAGTATCCCCGGAAGCTTGACCACAGGACTCCACACACACATATGTGGAGTTGAGCTTACCAGCGGCAGATAGGCTAGATACTGACAAAATCTCCTCCCGTAAAAGAATCCCGTACCGTAACATACCCCTATACAGCTCACGCACCACACAAGCACACAGGTGAAATCACACATGCACGTCACCCCAAGAGCAGCACCACCACACAACGGTGAGGAGAAAGGGAGCTAGATATCTGCCCTGGATCTCAACTCCTAAACAAAAAGAAAAGAAATCAAGCATCACCCATAACACACACACACACACACACACACACACACACACACACACACACACACAGTTCACAATGATACAAATTTACCCAAAGAAACTTAAAAGGATCCCCTTAATAAGCCACACAATTAGTTACCAAAACTCAGGGCTAGACAACATACCCCACTACGCCCCTATAGTTCACGTTAACCGAAGCATCCATTGGTTTCCCAAAAAGGATACTCGGGAAAAGCGATTTTACAACACTCTTCATTTAACAATTGGCAGCTTAGTTAAGGAAAGATCACAGACACAAAAGAAACCCAAAACAAGGAAATAAACAATACAAAACCATAAAGAAACCCAAATAAACTACCAAAGAGACACAAAATAAACAAAAGAGGACACAACAAACTAAACAATTAGCAAGCAAATAGTTAGCCGCGCAAGCAAAGTCAACAGCAGTAAGCCACCGAACACAGCTGAAGCAGTGATGAGCCGCAGAAAGCAGCCACAGCGACGATAAGCCACAGAAAACAGGAGAGACAAAGTAGCAGTTCCAAAACGCCACCCAGTAGGCTCAATCCGACGAAAGCTTCCTCTAACACGGATTAAGCCTCCTCAAATGTAGCTACTACAACCATAACGCTATTAGCGCTTCGAGGCTGCTAACATACCCGCACCAACGACGGACGCCAGCACGTCATTAATACCGTGACCCCGGAAGGGAGCAGGGGAGACGCCGGGGAAATGGTCACCACCACAGACCATGTCAGTAACCTTTCTGCATCGGCAAAAGCTCTAAAAAGGTAATTAAAATGTTAACTCAACCTGGGCACCGTAATATTACTAAACGGCAAACCAAACATACCTCTGGAGCGGAAGGACCACCAAACCGGAAGAGCCTTCCGGTAATGACGCATGCCAGGCGATATCCGGGAGCCTCCTTTTATACACTTCCCCAGAGGCAATGATTGGACACCAATGCACCTGGAGCCGTAACGCCATGATTTGGGAAACAAGGTCAGTATGCCACCCAATAACTGTCCCACTACAGACTGATCACTCTTCATGGAGATACAGCTGGGTGCTGGTGATTCTGATCTCTTTCCCTGGAGTATACTGCACAACATTATAGACAGTCCTTTAGTCATTTATATACACTCTTTACAGTTTTTACTTATTAATTTAATGAGGACTTACTTACAATGAACAGAGTCTAACAATATTTATGCTAAGTGGTGACTGTTAGATTTTTATTAATAGTATAACGTTTGGTTAAGTTATTCCTTTCATATGAACTCACTATATACACCATATGTCCACTATCTGGAACTTGTAATATGTAGCATTACAGTTTCCCTTCACTGGAACTAAGAGACTCAAACCTGTTCCAGCATGACGATGCCCCTGTACACAAAGTGAGCTCCATGAAGACATGGTGTGTTAAGGTTGAAGTGGAAGAACTCAAGTGTCTGCACAGAGCCCTGACCTCAACCCCACTAATCACCTTTGGGATGAACTGGAACTGGAGCCTACTCACCCAACATCAGTACCTGAACTCACTAATGCTCTTGTAGCTGAATGATCACAAATCCCCTCAGTCATGTTCCAAAATATAGTGAAAATCCTTCCCAGAAAAGTGGAGCTTATTATAACAGCAAAGGGGGATTAAATTGGGAATGGGATGTTCAACAAGCACATATGGGTGTGATAGTGAGGTGTCCGCAAACCTTTGGCCATAAATTGTATTTTAGTTATGAGCAATTAATGACTACAACACAAGGACATGGACATGGCATATACAGCAAAGCCAGGGGTAGCAGGGCTGTTTTGCGAGACCCCCAAGGGCAAAAATCTAAAATGATCAAATTATATTTTACTTATTTAACATATTCTATCAACTACACTGCAAAAAAGGAGAAAAAACTTCAAGAAAGTAAAAAACTCTTTGTTCTGGGAGTCTGATTTTTTGTGTAAAAAGAAAAATAATCTTGTCAAGCATGTTTTGCATTAGAAATGTAATCGCCTTTTAAGAAAATTTATCTAATTTTGACATAATAAGATCTTCCAGCTAATATTGAGCAAGATTAAACCAGTAACAAGCTACAGCAATGATTTGCATAATATACCAGCAGAGGAACAAGAAGGTTTTCCTTATTTTAAGACTAAGACCACTTGCACACTTCAATTTTTCAGTAACGCAGCTACAGTGGAGGAAAAAAGTATTTGATCCCCTGCTGATTTTGTACGTTTGCCCACTGACAAAGAAATTATCAGTGTATAATTTTAATGGTAGGTGTATTTTAACAGTGAGAGACAGAATAACAACAAAAAATACAGAAAAATGCATTTCAAAAAAGTTATAAATTGATTTGCATTTTAATGAGTAAAATACGTATTTGATCCCCTATCAATCAGCAAGATTTCTGGCTCCCAGGTGTCTTTTATAGAGGTAACAAGCTGAGATTAGGAGCACTCCCTTTAAGAGAGTGCTCCTAATCTCAGCTTGTTACCTGTATAAAAGACACCTGTCCACAGAAGCAATCAATCAATCAGATTCCAAACTCTCCACCATGGCCAAGACCAAAGAGCTGTCCAAGGATGTCAGGGACAAGATTGTCGACCTACACAAGGCTGGAATGGGCTACAAGACCATCGCCAAGCAGCTTGGTGAGAAGGTGACAACAGTTGGTGCGATTATTCGCAAATGGAAGAAACACAAAATAACTGTCAGTCTCCCTCGGTCTGGGGCTCCATGCAAGATCTCACCTCGTGGAGTTTCAATGATCATGAGAACGGTGCAGAATCAGCCCAGAACTACATGGGAGCATCTTGTTAATGATCTTAAGGCAGCTGGGACCATAGTCACCAAGAAAACAATTGGTAACACACTACGCCGTGAAGGATTGAAATCCTGCAGTGCCCGCAAGGTCCCCCTGCTCAAGAAAGCACATGTACAGGCCCGTCTGAATTTTGCCTGAATGATTCAGAGGAGAACTGGGTGAAAGTGTTGGTCAGTTGTGGTCAGATCTCTTTGGCATCAACTCAACTCACCATGTTTGGAGGAGGAGGAATGCTGCCTATGACCCCAAGTCATAACACCATCCCAACCGTCAAACATGGAGCTGGGAACATTATGCTTTGGGGGTGTTTTTCTGCTAAGGGGACAGAACAACTGCACCGCATCTATGGGACGATGGACGGGGCCATGTACCGTCAAATCTTGGGTGAGAACCTCCTTCCCTCAGCCAGGGCATTAAAAATTACCTTAATGACTTGGAGAGGATCTGCAAAGAGGAGTGGGACAAAATCCCTCCTGAGATGTTTGCAAACCAACTACAAGAAACGTCTGACTTCTGTGATTGCCAACAAGGGTTTTGCCACCAAGTACTAAGTCGAAGGGGTCAAATACTTATTTCCCTCATTAAAATGCAAATCAATTTATAACTTTTTTGAAATGCATTTTTCTGGATTTTTCTGCTGTTATTCTGTCTCTCACTGTTAAAATACACCTACCATTAAAATTATAGACTGATCATTTCTTTGTCAGTGGGAAAAGATACAAAATCAGCAGGGGATCAAATACTTTTCCCCCCACTGTATGTGTCATGGTTATGCTGAAGTCCACACTGAACTACATTACCCATCAGCCCCAGCATGTCACATGTCCCAATGATCACTAATGCCTGTTCTGTGTTACCCCTAATAAGCACTGCTATAGAAGTTCTAGTTTTTCATCACCCAATTGTCAAGCTTTTGTTGTTGTCGTGTTCATGTGTTATCATGTGTCCTACAGCTGCTCTCATACTCTGCATGTTTTTGCCTTGTGTCCATTGTTACGTTTATGGTTCTTGTTTTCACAGTTTTGGTTGTTTGTTTAGCATTTTATTCAATAAAAATCTGTGCTTGCATCCGCCGCTTTCTACAGTCTCTAACACAGTTTTTCCCTGGTTCAGTAAAAATGCTAAAAAATAACAATGTTTCTGGTGCCTTACTTTAAGCCAAAGTCACTTATTTTTTATGCTTTTTGAATAAACCATGTCTTATTGTAAGCTTTTTTTTTTTTTTATGCTAATTATTAATCTTAGATTAAGGGATAAATTTGAATAAAGTCAGCTCAATTAAGTGACCAAAATACTCATTTTAAGTAACTCAGTGATTCTGTTTTTTTTTTTTTAAATATTTATTTATTTTTTTTATGACATGTTGGTGTTATATCTTTCACTTGGATGTTATAAATTGCACTGAGTAAATACAGCTGGATAAAACAAAAACTGTGTCTGTCTTCATTTCAGGCTGAAAAGCAACAAAATGTGATTATTTTAAATGGGGGTGATTCTTTTCTATACCCACTGTATTTACGGAAGCTATGACCCATGCGTAAAGCCATTCACAACATTTAAAAACAGCAGGAATTAGCGACACCCTGTGGATATGTAGAGAATTACAGATAAACATACAAATGTCCACTAACACACGTTATGCCAGGGACACACTAGACAATTTTTTTTATCTTAACCGATTTTAAAACTGTGGGAGACCACAGACATAAGGACAGTTTCAACCGATATTTAACATTATAATCCTCCGAACGCACACACTAGACGATTCGGCCAGACCGCGAGACCACACACACCTGTCAACTGTAGTAACAACTTTACAGACAAGAGATCCCACAGAAACTCGCGTTTTATCAAACGTGACTTCAGAAGACCATATCTCACACACTTCATTTTGTTTATTAGCCACATATCAAGTCGCCTCATTCACACAGCAGAAAGTTAACACACACTTTCTCTCTCTCTCTCTCTCTCTCTCTCTCTCTCTCTCTCAAGTACCAGAGAGCGCAGTGTGCTAGGCTCAACATACTATTAAAAATTTCTTCGGGTGTCTCTGTTGCGGAACTGTACTCCACTTTCGTGGCATGTTTGTGGCTGCCATGTTTCCGCTATAAAAGCACACAACAGCCGGTTGGTGACGCTGCTCGCTCTCATTGGCTATTGCGGGTATCCCGCCTCTGGCAGCCCAATCAAGAGTCGTAAATATTTGGGAGCGAGGAGGCTCCGACTTGATCCAGAGCAGTAAAATAATCGTAATGACACCACACAGTTCAGGATTTTTTGGATAAAAAGTTGGTAGCGACAAGCCTCGAATCAGCTACGCCCCCCGATTGTTGGGGAGGGTGCAAATCGGGCTTAAAATCTTCAAGTGTGTGGCCAGCCTTACATTTCATATCTAATTATGCAGCTCCATAATAACCAGGGAGATTGCATAGAATCAAAATGAATACATTTATAAAATCCGATTCACAAATGCGTAAGCTAATTCACAAATAATTCACCAAAAAACAGGAATATATTCAGAAATAGCAATCCACACATTCATAACTGAATTCATATTCACAAAATACAATTCACAAATACACAACACAATTCATAAATACACAAGTGTGTTTGTAAATTTCTGAATATTTTTATATTTTTTTAATTAATTGTTGAATCTGCATTTGCAAATCGTCAGGTGTGTGTGTATCGCTTTGGATTTGTGTGTGAATATACTGAGACTTTCCTGCCAGGCTCCAATTCACACATTAGTGTTTGTTTATAAAGGACGTTCTCTTTAGCCAATCAGATGTGAGTTTTCAATCCAGCCAATCCATCCACACTTTCCAAGCAAAACAATCCCAAAAAAATAAACTTTAGATAAGACTTCATTAAGATGACAGTTATGATGTTTTAGTATTTAGTTTGCCATCCTGTTTATCTAGTTAAATTTCCCTTTAACTGTGACTTTAGTAGTGACAGTGAGGAGGCGTTACCTGTGTAGAAGTGAGGAGTCTCCATCTTTAAACATCAGAGGATCATTCATAGATGCATCACTCTTCATGGAGATACAGCTGGGTGCTGGTGATTCTGATCTCTTTCCCTGGAGTTTACTGCACAACATTATAGACAGTTCTTTAGTCATGTATATACACTCTTTACAGTTTTTAACCAACCTGTTAATTTAATAAGGACTTCATTTTACTTACAATGAACAGAATCAGAATCTAACATTTATTCAGGCTAAGTGGTGACTGTTAGATTTTCATTAATAGTAAATCCTTTGGTAAAGTTATTCCTTTCATATGTACTCAGTAAATAATTTAGATATCAATATTTAATGACTAAAAAACAATGACATTGTAGGTTACCGTTTTTCTGAGTGTGGGGACACATTATCTGTGTCCAGATCAGGAGTCTCCATCTTTGAATATTAGTAAAGTTTACACAAACACACAGCTGAGTCCTGAAGAGTCTGATCTCTTCTGCTGGATTGGATTACACTCCTAAAAAACACACAAACAAATGTGCAGTTAAACTTCATAATAACTTTCACAGCTTTGCCCTAAAGAAAAATGTTCCTCTTTGGGTAAAAATAAAATCCTGTGTTTACAGTATTGAGTGATCGGCCCACACACAGGGACTGACCCTCACATTCTCATCACCACATCATTCATTCAGTTATTTTCAGTAAGCGCTTTATCCTGATCAGGGTCACAGTGAATCTGAAACAATCCTGTGAACACACACACACACACACACACACACACACACACACACACACACACACACACACACACCCAAAAGTGACTATGCATTTTGTATTTAGCTGCAGAAGTATTTCTGTTTCCTCATTACACTTCATAAATTCTCATTGGGGTCAGAGACTCTCTAAGGGTTAAAGTCTAGAATCACCCTTAAATCCCAGTACATTACAGGACTGGCATGCTTCCACTGCTGGGTCCTTGAGCAAGCCCATAAGTTGTATAAATGAGATAAATGTAAGTCGCTCTGGATAAGGGCGTCTGCCAAATGCCATAAATGTAAAGACCTGGTCTCATGAGTTTCTACTGCAGTTGGCTTGACCGTGCTCTTATCTTAAAACATGGCTGGATTCACTGATGAAAAATAAGTGAGCTAGAAATCAGTTTCTAGCTGTAGATAGTAGATAGTTTCTTATCTCTTATGATGGCAGATCATTAAACAAGTAACACTGTCATTTAATTCGATTTTCTCTCAAGAAAAAGCTGCATAAGCAGCTTAAAACTTTGAAAACGCCACTGGGTTGCTCGTATAGAGGAAGAAACCTGCAAAAACAATAAATATATTAATTATTTCTTCATGAGGAGATGAACAAATAATTAAAATAAATAAAATAAGTGGTTGGGGAAATCAGTCCCCCCATTTTGCGAAAGAATTACAGCAGATTTGGGCCAAAAATGCGTCACATGATGTCGACCGAAAAAGCCCACTTCGATTCATGAGTAACATGAGTACAGCTAAAAGGTCTCATTTACCAACAAACATCACTCTGAAAGACTGTGCAAAACTATTTTGTGCAATTGCACTTTCACGAATTCAAGTAGTTTTCCGCAAAAAAGCACAAAAAACAAATTGCATCACAAAGTTTAAAATCTGCCGCAGCAAAATCAAGCATTTTTGGCCGCAACAAACACAATAAAACTCAGCGAAATCCTGTACAGACTGGGAAATGCAAAAATGTTAAAGGAAATGCTAAAGTGAAAGTTGACTTTTTTCCCTTAACCGTTATTTCTGAATGCAATTCCGTATTTATTTGTCCTTAGCGCAACATGCTAATGAGAGGATGTCAATCAAACATCAGTAGGCGGAATTTATGCCACCGTTGGCTGATCACTGTAAAGCCTGTGCATGCATATTAAAGGGATAGTTCACCCAAGAATGAAAATTCTTTCATCAATTACTCATCCTCATGTCGTTCCAAACCCATAAGACTTTCATTCATCTTTGGAACACAAATGAAGACATTCTAATGGATCCTGGGAGATTTCTGTCCCTCCGTTTACAGTCCAGTAACTAAAACTTTCAAGCTCTATAAAGTAAACCACTGGAGTCACATGGATTAGTTTTACAATGCCTTTATGAACTTTTTGGAGCTTGAATGTTTTGGTTACTGGACTGTAAATGAAGGGACAGAAATCTCCCAGGTTTCATTAAAAATGTCTTCATTTGTGTTCCAAAGATGAATGAAAGTCTTATGGGTTTGGAACGACATGAGGGTGAGTAATAGATGACAGAATTTTTATTTTTCATTGAACTATCCCTTTACCATTAGGATAGATGGATGAAGTCAGGCTAGCAAATGCCAGAGACCTGCAAAGGTTTAACAGCACTTGAACTCGCTGAGTTATTTGGAGTTTGCAAGAGGACAGTTCATTAGAATGTCACAGAATGGTATAAGGTAAGACTGGAGCCCCTTTACAGTATATGATATTACAAATTTTGTGCCTGTTACACTAACAGTTTCCGTTCTGTTCGTTTTAGCGTTATCTAAATGACACAACTACTAAAAGGGGAAACTCATGAATATGTAGACAACACAAACACAAAACTTTACATATACATATATATATATATATATATATATATATATATATATACATATATATATATATATATATATATATATCAAGTACTATAAAGGGGCTCAACCTCACCTTATATCATCATGTGCCATTCTATAACAAACTGTCCTGATAATAAATAAGAATTGGTTGCACTTTTGGGAACAGTGCAAGGACAGTAACATGTTCCAACTTTTCGCGGACAAATGGATCTACAGCTAACTGCTAAATGACCTAAATCATCTATACATGCATCCACTCTGAAGAGTATATAATCAGCAGATAACATACTTCTATTTTCAAAAGTGTCTGTGAGCCTTTCCAGGTCTCTGGCAATAGAGTGCAGTAAAAATGAGTCCTAAAACCTGGAAATGAGTTTTAGCACTTCCGGTTCCATCGTCCCAAAGTCAATGGGTTTTTTGAATGGGTTTTTGGTTAAATGCCTGAAATAAGGTGTAACGAATTAGCCCGAATATGAAAAAAAAAAAAAAAAATATATATATATATATATATATATATATATATATATATATATATATAATCAAAGCACGTTACGATCAGTTATAAATATAAATCAACCATAAAGGGGAATGTACGTATATATACAGATAATTAACTACAACGGATTACAATTAATTACGACTATATATATGGTCTGGATCAGCTTGTAGAATTAGCTGTAGTCTAGTTTTAGAATTAAATTCGAAGAGGCTGATCAGTTTTGTCCACCAGACTCAACAGTGTAATCTTCGTATTACTCTAAAATGGAGAGATTATTCTTCTGGCCAAGAGGAATAATTCTCCGGTTCTGTTTTAACAGAATAAAGCATGTAGCGAAAAGCAAAATGTTAAACTGACCTTATTCATGAGCAGCAACAGAGACAATCAAGCGTGATAATAAATTTTAATAAATGAGTGAAACTACGAATACACACAACTAGATCTAAACAAATAATACATATATACAGGAAAAACGAAAGTAAAGAAAGAAAAGGGGTGAAAATAAAGGAATGACAGACAAACACAAACAGTTTAACCTCGAGAACGAATTAAAACACCTAAATAGGGGCACAAGCTTAAAACGCATCTAGAGATTGATTGGGAACGATACTTGCAATGGTTTCGGTGTTGAGTTCAAGATGCGTTCGAGATTCGGATTCCCATTCGTGAGCGGGAGTCCGTTGATTCCTTCGTGCCTTTAGCGGGAAGCTTGAACCGGGTTAACTTGGAGTTGCGTTTTGCCAGAAGAAGGAAAGAAAGCAGTTGACAGGTGGCTGCCGGACAAAGAAGAGAGCGAGCAACGTGTGTCGTTGTCTTTTAAGGACAACGCCAGTCCAACCTCTCTTTAGGCAACAGATGAATCCTGAACGTGAATTGTGGGAGGGAGAGGGTTTCCTTCGTCTCTCTCCAGACCTGATTTGCATCTCTGTAGTACCGTCTTATTATAAAGAATAGTAAAAAGCATGAAATAATGCATCCCATCGTAATATGATATGCGTCATTAATCAGGGCATCAAGAGAGGATTAATTAGATACCAATTCGACAGTATTTTCCAATTGTAGTGTTTTTTCAAATTGTAGTCCTATAGAGCTTGTTGGTGGTGACGCTGAAGTCATGTGACCATGGTGTAGCCTAACTTTAACCTTTTACTTCTAGTGATTGTATTTAGGCTTCAAAATTCATAACTGTTGTGTTCATTTGTGAAGATTATCTTGAACAAAACCTTTGTTGGTCACAGAGCTTATTGTCTGCAATAATCTAAAAGCCAATGGAAAAATCCTATTGGATTTTTGTCAAGGAACCAGGGTGATGCTAACTTCCAGGATGGACTACAAAAATACACCATCCCTGCACCACTCTATCCGCTTGTTAAGTCTGACGTCACGCGTGATGTAAAGTCATTTCCAGGTCCAAAAGCTCCTTCAGATCACAAACATGAATGGCAAAAGTTGACATTTAAATATGATATGCCATGATCTGGCTGAAGTATTTCTAAAAAAACAAGAATGTACAGGACTGCCATAACTTTGGACAAAAACGAAGATGAAAAAACTAAATATGTACAAACCAGGTTTTGGAGGGATAGTGAAGTTAGGCTAGTTGACATAATGATCTTCCCCTGGTTGGGCGAATATAAACACAGCACTGGCAATGTCTTTTACAAATGTTAGGGTGAGAGTTAAATTGTTTTCGATATAGGTGCACATTGTGGGTCAGTCAGTGACGTACAGCACCTGTGAATGCCCAATCGGCACAGACGAGTGCCATCATATGCCATCATATCATATGGCAGCTTTAATGATTCGGTTGGAGAAAACTGCATCCTGCACCGATGTGGAATGCGTGTGGAAGAGGCGAAGACATCGAAAACGGATGAAATTATAGCCAAAGAGTGTCTGAGATGACACATCTGCAGTTGATGCTGATGTTGTTGCGTGGTTTGAATTATTTGCTTAACGTTATGCAGTTTAAAGCCATTGTATTACTGTATGTGAAGATGAATGGTATTTACCAAACGCTGATAAAATACACTCACGGTGTGCTGTAGTACTACTGAAAAATCATGATCCTAAACTTTATAGTTGTTTGGACTCAAATCTATTCAAACAACAAGGAACAACACCGTGGCATGTTGAAAATACGAGAGCGTCGGCCAACGCAGTAGAAGCCTGGACCCGGAAACAGTATTATGGGAAGCTCGTTATGTCACGACTTAACAAGCGGATCGCTAGTCTGACTTCATCCATCTATCCTAACCTTAATGTGCATGCACAGGCTTTACAGCAACCAGCCAATGGTGGCATAAATTCCTCATACTGATGTTTGATTGACATCCTCTTATTAGCATGCTGCGCTAAAAACAAATAAATACAGAATTACATTCAGAAATAAATGAACAATTAAGGGGAAAAAAGTCAACTTTAAGTTTCCTCAACCATTTATATTATTTACAGTATATTAATTGTTTATCTCCATGCACATTTAATTATTTATATATTATTTATAAATGAATATGTGGAATTAAATATCCATTTATTTATTGATTGATTTATTGTTTTTGCAGGTTTCGTTCTCCATAGACACCATAAAATTTGACTCATAAATGAAGCCCCGCCTCCATGAGCTCACAGGTGTGTCTTTGCTCTTACTGAGTGTCCCGGATGTTTTCCCTGAATCGCTCTGTGTTATTTTTATTTATTTATTTTTTCACTCACTGAATTTGAAACTGCTTGAATTCTTGACAGCTTGAATTTGCACGTTTCCCCTCAAGCATTACAGGTTCCGGTTCTGCTGAGTCTGATTTCACTCCATACAACACCTGTTTACAGCCTATAGACACACCATGACTTCTGCTTCCAGACCGCAACTGAGAGAAATGTGACGAAATATATTTTAAAAACACATTATGTTTGTTCCACACTGATAAAACTACATTCCCCAAACATTCTGAATGTTTCATTCATGAGAAATTAGAGAGAGGAAGTTGAAAGGTCTATATAGTACATACGCCATAAAACCTGTTTTACAGGTAAGGTTGTACCTGTACCTCACGCGCCGCAGATTTCCTACAGCTGATTTTACACGAGTTTTATTTACAATATATCCGCATTCTTCTTATATAAAGTCGTTTATAATAAAGAAATCACTCACCTTTAGTCAACAGTCCTTGTTGTGTGACATTAATATCACCGTTTCTGCCTTAAAGGTTTTGTTTTAACTTTTCCAACCGCTCCACAAAATAG
Source organism: Cranoglanis bouderius (assembly GCA_023630585.1). Classification (NCBI taxonomy): domain Eukaryota; kingdom Metazoa; phylum Chordata; class Actinopteri; order Siluriformes; family Cranoglanididae; genus Cranoglanis; species Cranoglanis bouderius. Next base: position 10,010,003 of record CM042538.1, on the reverse strand, counting down.
AGTCGAGGCTGAGAGAGAAACACTTTCACTTTAGGAAGGAGGATTCATTACAGGTGATGAATCGTTCGGGAATGAGTCGACTCTTTGAATCGGATCTTTTGGTGAACGTTGGGAGCAAATCTAAAGTTTTCATGATTTTCTAATGCACTTAATCACACACAGTGCAACATACTAGCAGTAATTGATCCTCTCTGTAGTGCACTTACATAGGAAAGAGACTGCGGTAAAGTTAGTTTCACATTCACATATTCAGATTTCTGTCTTCAGTAGCTTTAGATCAGTAGCTCAAAAAATGTTAAAACATAAATTATTGTTATTCACAACCAAAACAATCAGCTACAACTTTGTTTCTAGTAACTGATGCTGTATAAAATCCCAAGAATACATTATTTATTAAGTTAAACTGTTACCAATTTTAGTTCATTTTTATTTGAAATTTATTTGAAACTACTTATCCAAAACAATGTTTTCCAATTTTATACATTACTTCTCTAGAATGTACTACACTCTTTATATGGCCTAATATAAATGATGTACTACAGTGGTGTAAGTTCCTGTGTAAAATTGTAACATCTCCCAGAATTTTGGTCCTCAACAATGAGATTTTCAGACTATAATCTGACGATTTCTTATATATTTATATATATTTATTTTTTATAATTATAATTTTGTGATGGACACTTATATGTATATGTGCAATTCTCCAAATGTTACTGATTTTTCTACAGTTTAGGGCCATCAACAAATCTATAAATATCTGAATTTTTTTATTTGTCATTTTTCACAGTTTCAGAAATTCTTTAAAAAGGATTTGTATATGAGTGAGAAATTCATTTTGTGTTGTGTTGCTTTTTAAAAGATTGTTACACATATTGATGATTAAAAATATTAGTCTGCAATAGGATCAAATGAAAACCTTTATTAAAGTAAACTATATAAGCTCTATGTAACAACTATTTACAAACAATTCTATTTACAGCTGTCATCTATATATGACCTTTAGGCTACTGAGAGGAATAGAGTGATGGGGTTAGGGATAAAGTACTGAGGGATAGAGTATAAAGGGATGAGGACTGAGGGATGAGGGATGATGTTACACTGGTCCTTCAGTCCTGGGCTCTCTGTGCAGACCTGTTAACGAAGAAAACCATTTTAAATACTAAGTTAATTGAAAATAACAAAATTAATTTATACTTACTGGTAGAGAGCTTGAGCGATGTAGGGAAAAGTAGTGATGGAAAAGAACAAATATGAAATGAAATAGAGGAAGAAAAGATGAAATTTGAGGGTATAATTATAGCAAGAATGTGATAAAGTTGCAATCAGGACATTTGTATGTACTCGGTCTATGTTCTACACTAATATATTTCTTTAGTAAGAACTCTTTCACAGGGGCTTGTAGGGCAGAGACGCTCCACATAATCCAAGCCAAATTATGAACAAGTTTACAAACATGCTGTTATTTAATAAAGAAAAAAATGATCATTGCTGATATGGTGACATTTTCTGTAAGTGGATTTAAAATCTATTTATGGAATGAGTCTCAGGTGTCAGAGCTTTGTAAGGGACAATACGTTTTCTGCCACAGTACAGGGGACTTTGTACTTTGTTTTTGTTGGTTTTTTACAGTAACATGACATGTGCCTTATTGTTAAAAGAGACAGCAGGAACTAAAGAACGTCCCACAATTGTAAATGAAAAGAGATAAAAGCATGAAGAGGAAGGGGGAGTTGTGGGTGGCAGAGGGGTGGGTAGAGAGAAAGACATCGCTCAGAGCTTCTCCAAAGTGTCCCACCATCAGCTGGACATGCTGCCAGAGGAGCCACGAAACTGCACTGGCTAAGGCTGCTGGGTCGCTGTAGAGCTCCAGGGGCTGAGAAAACACTACTTCACAAAGCACTGTAAACTGTTCCTATTGACAAATTACACACACACACACACACACACACACACACACACACACACACACACACACACACACACAAATACAACATAGTGTCACTGAGTAATAGTTACAATGCTGAGAATTTGTGTTTGGTGGCATCAGAAGATATTGGACACTTACAATAAGCAGTGTGAAGTACAGCTCTGCTGCAGGCTCCCACACGTCCACGTCCCACATGCTGATGAACCCAAACAGGCTCTCCAAGAATCCTCCCTCACACTTTAGGAATATCAGGGTTAAAAATATGGGAAAACAAAATGAGATAAAATAGACCATGTTCTGAAACTACATTAAAGCATCACTTTTAAATCTCCTGATAAGACACTTACTGCCTCAGGAGCCAAGTCGTTCGTGAAGTATCCGAAGAGAAGCAGCTCATAAAACACATCCAGGATGTTGTAATGGTGGAGCTGCACAGAGGAGAAAAGTTACAAAAAGAAATTTGCTTGACATATTGGAGTCCTGTTTTCTATAGAATCAAAATCTTTTAGATTTAAAAATTGGTCATTTTACACAGGCATCTGTGAGCTTACCTGGGCCCCGAAGAGCTCTGTTACAACCGACTACTGATTAGAAGGACTTCTCAGGAATCGAATCAGAGACTCATAAACCAGCTGCACACCAACTACATCCTGTTAAAACAAACCAATAAATCTCTAAAACTCACTTTGGCTTTGGTGTTCAACGTGGCTACTCGTTTTAAACCCTAACAAGAAGCAGTATGTAAGCCTAAGCGTGTCCAGTACTCCACTAAAGTTACACACATGATGTACTACATGGGCCAAATTTCCAAGTATTGCATTTCCCAGAGCCATCTTCATCACACACATTTTATTTTAATATGTGTCCTTAATTCTTATCAGGCTGTGATTATTACAAAGCAGAAAATTAACTATTAATGCTAGTTATTCCGATAGTTACTGTATGTACATTGCTCTGGTGTGGTAAAATGTATGCTAATGCAGTTTTCTTCACTGCCTAATTATGTGTTGTTGTTTTTATGTTTAACCACTAAAACATTAACTGAAAGTATTTTGCACAAAAATGAAACAGTTCATCATCATTCTGAAGTCACCTGGTTGTTAGCTGCTGCCAGACGCATCACCATCTTCTTTCCCACCACAAACAAGAAGTTCTGGTTGTGGATGCTGGCAAGCAGAGTCTGAATATAAGACAGCACACAATACAAGTTAAAGCAGCGTGTAATTCACCAGCACAATAACAGCAGCTAAACAAAGGTTTTACTCACAGAGAACGCCTGACGGAGAGCACGCAGCTTCAGGCCCATGTCAGTAACCCCTCTTTCTGAAAGACTGGAGCTAAGAAACAAGAGGTGTAAATACTTAGTGTATGTTAAACATACATTACACCATTACACCAATAAAAACAGTGAAGATGATCGTACCTAATAAAGGGAACCTCCAACTCCAAAAAGTTAAGGCTCTCCTCACTCTCCTGCAAGCCAAATTAGCGATGAATCATTAAATCTCCCACAGTAAATGTTACAGCCTCACATTCAGGGGAATAGCGGCTACATGTATGTAGATACACATCAGGTCTGAAACATGGAATTACCTCAGAGTCTGGTTCACTCTCTGAATCACTGTAGGGAGAGTTATGACTGTGTTCCTGCACCCGAGTGGAGATGTTCACCTGACCATCTGGACACACATACAGGTAAGTGCACGTCACATTTTTCAAGGATTACTGTTAATTAAACATGAGAAAAAACAAAAACAAATATTGACACTGCAGACAAATGTACAACAGACAAAATTCCGTAAGTTACTATCTACATATACACATCATGACAGTGTAATAAATTTACCACACAGTCCTGGAGTGGCACGGTGACAGTCTCCATGCGGTTACAGGAAATGAATTCTGTAACCCTCCCAGATACACACTTAAGAGAACAATTTACAGTGAACACAATTAGTCACTGCAATTAACAAAAGTTTTGTGATGCTACAACGAATAATCCCTCACCTGTATGCCAGTGAAACAGTCCTCATGTTGATATGATAAGGGAATCCCTGCAAATAACAATTAGATGAAACTCAAGATCTATTTCAGACAAGTCTTTATCTAGTAATCATTAATGTCAATTCTCTTCATCAGAGTAATAAAGACTGTGATTACCTCCTGATCCAAGTAAATAAATGAAAGGTTTGGTTACCAGAACAACAGCTGAAGGTTCATGGTTACATTCAGTAGGTAGCAGTGCTGACAGCACTGTTTTTACAGTACAGTGTCCCCGTCACTATACTGGGACATTAGGAGGCACACAGACAGGGAGAGCACCACCTGCTGGCCTGCCTAATACCACTTCCAGCAGCGACCTTAGTTTTCCGCCCCAGAAGGTCTCCCATCCAGGTACTGGCCAGGCTCAATCTTGCTTAGGATTAGTTGGAAACCAGGCGAGAACTGCATATATGCAGACATAGCACTGGCTCATGCTAGACCAGAGTTTCCCCAAACACACAGATGATACTTTGCTGTTTTCAAATTAAAAACACATTTTATTTACTAATCCTAAATGAACAAGATATATCCAGCTGCAGAACCGCAGCACCAGCAGTTTCAGACCTGCAGCGCCAGACCCGAAGCCACAGGCCAGATGTGAGGGGCGGAGTTATTGACAATGAAACAAGCATGGCGGAGAGCACGGTGAGTTGTCCGTAATGTTTTTACCATTATGTGGTGAATAATTAACGTATTTATTAACTTAAGTGTAAAAGCTAAATATTGAATCTGTGGCTTTATAATCTTATTATTGAAGCTAGAATTTGTTGTCATGCTTTATTGTAAAGAAGTTTGGTCCACTTTCTTCTGTTATATGTATTGTTTTTGAGTTAGTGGCATCTTCCGCTTGACTTTTTTTATCGCATTTGTCAAAGTTGAGATAAGTGTGTGGTGATTTTTTATTTTTTATTTTATCCCTTGTAGAAACATATAACGATTCAGAAAGGTGACACATTACCTGAGCTGCAACAGTGCAAGAAGTGTTGCAGCAATTTTCACTGCCCTTTTTGCTTGCCCAGCGTGTTTAAGCTGACCAGACTGGGCAAACTGGCCCAGACAAGGTTGGTTATAAAGAAGTCTGCTAAAGTTGGGACAAATGTCAAACCCTTACACTTAACCTCATGCTTCTCCTTTTTTTTTAGGATGTCCCCCGACAGATTGTGGACTGTGGAGTCTTCATGTTGATGGTATGACAAATAATTTTTTAATATAAATAAACCAATGATAGGTGTGCTTTTTAAGTAATTGTTAAAGAAAGAAGTAGGAAGCAAGGTTTTTTATTACATTTACAGAGACTTTTATTTAAAGCATCTTACAGAGCATTGAATGTACAAGTACAATACTGTGTGTACTGTAATATTCAAATGTTTTCTGGAAAGCCAAAAAATTGACATTATCATAATTTTTGCTGTCTAACAGTTAAAATATTTTTCCCAGTATGCTCTACATGTTGTCTTGGTTGCACTCTTTTATTTTACATCTGTAAGTAATTACCAGTTCAAGTAATTGATGTTGCAGCAGTTGATATTTAAAGATATTTCTGTATTTATGTCTAGTGTGACCTTCCAAACATAAGGGGACGGATAAGGAGATAAGGAGAAGAGGTGGACTCTTATTCTTTTGGAGAACTTTGGAGTTTTCTCTGAAAGGTAGATACTGGACGTTGCCTCCAGCCCACATTACATTGCACTCTCTCCTGACCAATTCTAAATTAACCAAGAAATGTATGTTACAGGACAGAAACCCTTCAAGCGGCATGTCCAAGTGGAGAACAAGCTATGCCTAGCAGCAGTGAGGTATGTCTCAAATACAGACACATATGTTTATCAGTATATATGTATCTTTGCTAATATCATTTATAATAAATATTAAAATGACATTTTTCTTCACCATTCTCTAATGAAGGAGCTCCCAGTAATCCGACACGTGACAGAAGCTGTGAAATGGAAATCACTTTGTGTAGAGTTCAGATAGATGATGTTGATCCGTAGAGAAGCAGAAACTCGATGCTGTGTTTTGGTTTAAAATAATTCGATGGAACGCATTTATCACCATGGAGACATTTTACAAAACAATGTAACACAAACAATTTTAAGAAAAACAACAAACACATAGATGGCCCATAAGATATAATGCACAGGTTCTCTAACTGGAGTTCACGACCCCACGAGGGATTCATGAGATGCGGATTGGGGTTTCTGCAAAGAAACTTGCTTTATGGAATATTTAATAATAATTAAAGCTACATTACTATTATTATTATTATTATTATTATTATTATTATTATTATTATTATTATTATTATTATTACTATTATTATTATTTTTATTACTATTATTATTATTATTATTAACAACACCAACAACAACAACAATAATAATAATAATAATAAGCTTTTTATTAGCCATCATTCAGTCTGGAGCTCCTCTTAAGCCCGTTTTACACCAGAACGCAGTCCAACCTGCTGTCATGTGTGCTGCCAGTGTCCAATGTAAAGTCCACTTTGATTAAAATAAAATAAGTGTATTATTATTTTTGACTTCTAATTGAAACACTACAAACTACAGCATTCATGCTATATTACTGCAGTGCATGTGTCCATAATCTAAACAGCACGCAGGTGATATTTCAGTCTGTAGCCTCTGCAGCAGCTCACACTGTGCTATTCCATGCTAATTTTGTACTGTACATCTATATTGCACATTCCTGTACATATATTTCATATTTCTTATCTTATTTCTTATTATTTCTATTCGTTTCTGATCCTATTTTTAATTAATGCACAGTGTAAAGAGGAGTAGGCCAGGTTTTCATTTCCCTGCAAGTTATATACTGTATATAATTGTGTATGTGACAAATAAAAATCTTGAATCTTGAACTATGTCTCTTGACTTGGATAAGCTCAAGTCCAGTCCTATCATTAGTTGTGGGCTCTTTCCAAAAAAGATTGAGAAGTCCTGATTTAATATGTTCATATATTGTCTAATGATGTAGCCTGATCTGACAAGTGGTAGAATAAAAGATCAAAATAAAAAGTGTTGTGTCTCATAAATAGTGTGTGTTTTAGATGTCCCCTGTTAGATATGTCCTCTTAATTATTACCAGGAGGAAAAGGTAGCAAACTACATGTACTCTCATTACAGTATTTGAGTAGGCCTATATAGTAACTGAAACTGATATTTTGTAAAATATGCTATTTAACATACAGCCGCCTCCTGAGATGAACAGGACACAAACCCAAAGGCTCTGGAGCTGGCATTGTCCATCATCACCTGTAGGGGACAGCGAGGAAAACAAAGGATTAGCATTCCACACACACACACACACACACACACACACACACACACACACACACACACACACACACACACACACACACACCTCTTCTCCTCCTCCTCCTTCCCTCCTAAAGCTCTGCTGACCTGCTCCCAAAGGAAACCCTGAACTCTACAGACATGATCATAGCTGAGTTTAATTTAATGTCCATGATGGGCCGTTCAGATGTCGTTCAGTCCTGATTCAGGAGTTGTACAGCTGAGTGGTGCAGCTCTCCTACACTGCACCCAGATGCTGTCTGGATTGTTTTAGATTATAAATGTTCTTTGTCACACTGTTCTTCTGTTTCTGTTTGCCTGTTTTACAAATATGACTTGATATCTGCTCAGTGTTACTTCAAATAAATATGATTAAATAGTATTTATGTTTCTGTTATATTTTTATGCTAGTAAATGGTGTTAAAATGGATCTAACCATCAGTGAGCCGGTGTGTTATATGATGTGGTGTGTTGTGGGCCGGGTGTGGTGGGCTGCTCTGGGCCAGAAAGTCCAGGGCCACTGTTTGGTCCCAGTCAATAATAATAATAATAATAATAATAATAATAATAATAATAATAATAATAACGTTTCCTGCATTGTTTTTTTAGATTTATTTTTATTTGGCTTAATAATTTATAGCGTCTCTTTAAACATTTTTTCACATTTAAAAATGTTTGCCTTTTTTAATGTAAAAGCGTAAATATGAAAGATTTTAACCTGTATACTCATAGATACTGTAAATTGTTGTGTTGGTTTTGTTACTTATTTATTTGAAATGTTAATTTTGTAGAAAGTTAAGTTGTTTTGGTTGTGTAGGAGCTCGCGGACGCTCGTTTTCCGCTTTCGGCGCTGTTACCGCTAAGTGTCTAAAAGCCGCGCCACTGAAATATACGAGCGGATAATAACTGTGGTTTCAGGAAGAGCGGCTGTTTAACCGCGGTAAAGGATGTGACTGGACCAGAGATTTCTAACACCTGCCTGGTTATTAAACAAACCTGATTCACTAACTCACAGTGTACCACACACCTTTGTCAAAATCTCCACTTTTTCTGCTGCTAGTTTAAATGACTTTCTGTCCTCAGGGACTAAAGAGATGAACATTACAGAAGCTGCAGGCGCGCGCTGAGGAAGAGGGCAGTTTCAGCTACAGGACGGCTGGAGGCAAATCTCTTTTCCAGCGTGTTTGGGGAGAAACGCGGTGGGAACCAAAGCTACAGACCGACATTTTCCCTGAACGATAAAATAGTGTAACTTAGTGGATGATATTTTTCTGAATAAACACAACATGCTGATTTGGCTGCTCCGTTTTGTCGCGTGTTGCTCCTTATTCCAGTCACATCAGTGCAGGTGAATGTTGACAGACAAATGTCTCTCTAGATGCAGATAAATCAGACAAAAACACAAAGCTTTTTAAGTCGGTGATCTGGGAAGGTGAAAAATACACGGTCTTCACTTTTAACGGCTATTTCCAATAAACCCGCAGTCTGAGTTCATGCAGATTCTCTAGTTTTAGATAGAGCCTGACTGGTGAAAACTTTCACACACACATTTAGCCGCATTTGATATCGTCTTACAGCTCTATTCCCATGGCATTGTGTAATAATAACATATACAGGCTGTGTCAGTGGATAACGGTCCATGCCATTAGATAAATAAGCTTATATAAAAAAGACTATATAGATTAGACATACAAGGATCAAACACACCATGATTTGTGAATTGTTTCACGGTATATATTTTGTATCTTAACCCTTGTTTTAGTTCCTTAGTCAACAGCTTACAAAATATGTGTGTAATATCACTTGGGAGGTCATATTCATGAAACACTTTGCCTGTTATGATAGAAAAACATTATTTCCTGTTAAAACTGGAGTTGTGAAAACTTTCAGATTGGTTTAACTCTTTAACTCTGGTTGCTTCACATACAGCCACGTTCCAGAGACACCAATGACCTGTATTTTCTTACAAGCTTTACTATTCATCATAATTTCTCTATACACATTTAATGAGGTCTTATATGACAGGATAAGATGAAAACACAGTTATAAGTTTTATTGTTTTTTCAAGTCTTGGTGCAAAATATTGCACAACCTGTGTTTACAATAGTCCTGATCATTTAGATGCTATTGAAAATTTTCTGAAATAAAAAAAATTAGAAAATCTATAAAAGTTAAACTCGCCAAAGTAAAGTACATTCTAGAGAAGTGCATAATATTGGAAAATGTTGTTTTGGATCAATAGTTTTAACCATTTAAAAGGGTTTTTTGTTTCATAAAAATGAAGTAAAAGTAGGAGGAACAGTTTAATTTAGTAAAGAATGTATTCTCTGGATTTTAAACAGCATCAGTTACTAGAAAAAATAAGTTGTAGCTGATTGTTTTGGTTGTGAATAACAATAATTGACATGCTAGTATGTTGCACTGTATGTGATTAAGTGCATTAGAAAATCATGAAAACACAATACTGATGAATTTTCAGCAAAAGGATAGATAACAGAAGTTTAGATTTGCGAGTCAGCTCCTAACGTTCTTCAAAAGATCCGATTCGAAGAGTCGACTCATTCCCGAACGACTCCTCACCTGTAATGAATCCTCCTTCCTAAAGTGAAAGTGTTTCTCCCTCAGCCTCGACTCCTTTTTATGGAGCGGTTAAAACAGTTTAAGTTAAAACAAAACCTTTAAGGCAGAAACGGTGATATTAATGTCACACAACAAGGACTGTTGACTAAAGGTGAGTGATTTCTTTATTATAAACGACTTTATATAAGAAGAATGCGGATATATTGTAAATAAAACTCGTGTAAAATCAGCTGTAGGAAATCTGCGGCGCGTGAGGTACAGGTACAACCTTACCTGTAAAACAGGTTTTATGGCGTATGTACTATATAGACCTTTCAACTTCCTCTCTCCAATTTCTCATGAATGAAACATTCAGAATGTTTGGGGAATGTAGTTTTATCAGTGTGGAACAAACATAATGTGTTTTTAAAATATATTTCGTCACATTTCTCTCAGTTGCGGTCTGGAAGCAGAAGTCATGGTGTGTCTATAGGCTGTAAACAGGTGTTGTATGGAGTGAAATCAGACTCAGCAGAACCGGAACCTGTAATGCTTGAGGGGAAACGTGCAAATTCAAACTGTTAAAAATTCAGGTTAAAAGAATTTAATCAGTTTCAAATTCAGTGAGTGAAAAAAAAAATCCACACGGAGAGATTCAAAGAAAACATCCGGGATACTCAGAAAAAGTAAAGGAGCCAGATTCTAATCGAAACGAATCTTGGCCAATCACAACACACCTGTGAGCTCTTGGAGGCGGGGCTTCATTTATTAGTCATGTAAGGTGAAGCATGGGGTCAGTCAGTGTTACAGTGTTACTTGTTTAATGATTTATTATAAGAGATAAGAAACTGGTTGATTTCTAGAAGACTTATTTTGCTTCAGCAAATCCAGCCATGTTTTAAGACAGAGGTATTCAGACATTTTCCCCATGAGCCGAACTTCCTATTTTTTTAGGACTCACATGTAATGAGCGGTCGTATATGAAAACATAGTTATTAGTTTTATTTCGTTTTTTTTTCTTCCCCAGGTCAGGCAGTACATAGAAACTAATTGCAGTAAAAATTATTTATGCATGAAGTTATTAAAATTCAGTAACAGTTTAATTTCCCAAAGTGAAGGGTGTAGTACATTCTAGAGAAGATAATTTACTACGTCTTTTAGATCAATTAGTCAAACCATTTAGAATTTATTACATTTTTTCCAAAAAAAAAAAAAAATATATATATATATATATATATATATATATATATATATATATATATATATATATATATATATATATATATATATATATATTTTTTTTTTTTTGGAAAAAATGTAATAATAAAATGTAATCAGTAACAGATAAAGCTACCAAAGTGGGAGGTGTAGTATTGTCTCATTTCTGGTGCAAAATATTCCAAAACTTGTTTTAACAATATTCAAATGGAAATTAAATTGAATTAAATTGAAATAAAACAAAGTCACAGACATATAATACAGCAATTTTTTTTCTAATCTTCAGCTGTCCAGTTTGGGTGAGTCTGTGCCCACGATAGCCTCAGATTCTTGTTCTTGGCTGACAGGAGTGGAACCCAGTGTGGTCTTCTGCTCAAGGTTCAATGTTCAGTGCATGCTGTTCTGCTCTTCTGCTCATCATGGTTGTGATTATATGAGTTACTATATCCTTCCTGGCAGCTTGAAACAATCTGGCCATTTTCCTCTGACCTCTCTTATCAACAAGGTGTTTCCACCCACAGAACTGTCACCCAGTGTTTTTTTTTTTTTTTTTTTTTTTTGTGCCATTCTATGTAAACTCTATAGAGACAGTTGTGTGTGAAATTGCCAGGAGATCAGCAGTTTCTAAAATACTTAAACCAGCCCATCTGGCACCAACAATCATGCCACGATTAAAAAGTCGCAGAGATCACACTTTTTCCCCATTCTGATGTTTGATGTGAACATTAACTGAAGTTCTTGACCTGTATCTGCATGATTTTATGCATTGTGCTGCTGCCACATGATTAAATAGCTGCATAAAGTGAATATTAATTCTGTAAAGAATAAATGATCTTGAAATTTTGGATATGGCTTACCTTCCGTCTCTACCTGTTTGTCTGCGTCCACCGTTCTGTACAGCTTCTGAACCGCGTGCAGACATGATGTCACGTGGGGGAGGGGCAAAACAAACCTTCCACCTGAAGCCGTTTAGTCTGAAGTCGTTTCGCCCGATGCCTTTATGTCTGAAGCCGTTTCGTCTGATGCTTAACTGTACGAGACCTGACTCCTGACATGGTTCTTCCTGAGTCCTGAAGCCTTTTAGTCTGAGGCATGATGCCGTTTTGTCATATGGTTGAGAACTGACGCTGAGTTCTGGGGATGTCCTAATGTGTACATTCCTGGGCAAAAAAACAAAATGGGAAAATATTAAGCTTTTAATGGTCTTACCAACAAATTATTAGTTAGGAAGTTAGCAAGAATTAAACAAATAGATAAGTATGGGAGAGCTTTTCCCTTTGATTTCTTTAAATGTTTAAGTCTTGTGGCCCTTGATGGGCTGCATCAGGTGTGGCAGATAACCAAATAATGACTAATCTTTTAAGAAAAAAAAAAACATCCCAGAAGATATTTTTTGGAAAATTTTGTACACCCAGACATGTTAGTTTAAGTTTTACATCAAACATTTTAATCAATATCATGATTTTACCTTTACATACAAAAAGACTATATAAGTGAATTTCCCTGTTTGAAGCTTTTCCCCAAACACTTCACTGCAGCAAAAGTAAACCAGCAAATGGTGGCACAGGAGGTCTCAGGAGTGCATTTGTTTAGTTCTTGCTAATTGTCTGAACAAAGATTTGTTTTTAAGAACATTAAAAACTTACACCGTGTACACCGTGTACACTGTAACAGCAGTTTACTTTAAAAATGTAATCTAACAATCGCAATCTAACTTTCAGTCACCTGTTACTTTATATATTTTACAGGCATTAAGTGTAAACACACTCAACAATATCATTCCAAAAGCTTCCAAGAACAGAGTTTACATCGTCCCATAACCTATTTTTGATGTCTTAGGATCAACATGATGCATTTAGTCTGGAACCTTGGTCTTATGGCAGAACTGGCCCTTTATATTGTCTTCTGTTACTATGATACACATCAGTACGCAGTAAATTAATAACACTATATGAAATGTGATTTAATTGACCAGTAAAAAAAAAAAGAAATTGTTCAGCTCACCAGTATCACAGTTAGATGATGCTGGGTTGATGAGTGAAATCTGCATAAGTGTGACCCCAATGAGAATTTATGAAGTGTAATGAGGAAACAGAAATACTTGTGCAGCTGAATGCAAAATGCATGGTCACTTTCTGTGTGTGTGTGTGTGTGTGTGTGTGTGTGTGTGTGTGTTCACAGGATTGTTTCAGATTCACTGTGACCCTGATCAGGATAAAGCGTTCACTGAAAATAACTGAATGAATGATGTGGTGATGAGAATGTGAGGGTCAGTCCCTGTGTGTAGGCCGATCACTCAATACTGTAAACACAGGACTTTATTTTTAGAGGAACATTTTTCTTTAGGGTAAAAATGTGAAAATTATTGTGAAGTTCAACTGCACATTTGTTTGTGTGTTTTCTAGGAGTGTAATCCATTCCAGCAGAAGAGATCAGACTCTTCAGGACTCAGCTGTGTGTTTGTGTAACTTTACTAATATTCAAAGATGGAGACTCCTGATCTGGACACAGATAATGTGTCCCCACACTCAAAAAACAGGCAACCTACCATGTCATTGTATTTTAGTCATTAAATATTCATATTTCAATTATTTATTAAGTACATATGAAAGGAATAATTTAACCAAAGGTTTTACTATTAATGAAAATCTAACAGTCACCACTTAGTATGAAAAAATGTTAGATTCCATTAACTGTAAGTAAAATTAATTCCTCATTAAATCAATGAGTTAAAACTGTAAAGAGTGTATATAAATGACTAAAATACTGTTTATAATGTTGTGCAGTAAACTCCAGGGAAAGAGATCAGAATCACCAGCACCCAGCTGTATCTCCATGAAGAGTGATGTGTCTATGGAGGCTCCTGTGAATTTTAAAGATGGAGACTCCTCACTTCTACACAGGTAACGTCTCCTCACTGTTAATGTCACTGATAAAGTCACAGTTAAAGGGGAATTTAACTAGATACACAGGATTTCAAACTAAATACCAAAAGACTATAATTCTAATTATTAATGAAGTGTCCAAAAACTTTTTAAACTTATTTAAAGTTTATTTTTTGGGAATTTTTTTGCTTGAAAAGTGTGCTTGTGGTATCTTTAAAATAAAAACTACTTGGTTTGACATGTTGTTTTGTAATGAAGAACAATTCATATGTTTGTAAGTGTGGCTTAAGTGTCCAAATACTTTTGGGGCTGCTGTATGTCCGGTCATTTCAGGCTAGACCACCGCTTAGCATCATTTAGCCACTGACAAGATACCAAGCCATAAAAACCTTTTAGTTACCACTATTGTTGTGGGAAAAATTCTCTCCAGCCTAAGTTAAAAAACTTCAGAGACAAAGGGTTTGTAGATGCCAAAAAGAAATCAAACTTTATTGAAACAACAATAAAGTGAGACAGTCTGCAGAAAGTCTGAATTATGCAAACACACACATGCCTTTATATACTTTTCTGAAACAGTAAACTTATCTCTAGACGGGGTATTAACCTTTTCTTACTAAAAACAAACCAATCTCTGTCACCTTCATTAATTATTCATGTCTATATGATATCTCATACATATGTGGTGCATGTGTAGTTAACTGATTTTTTTCTGTAAGGTTTTCTTAGGACAAGGTCACATTTATGGCGCATGTGCAATCAGTCGATTATTTTTAAAAGGTTTTATCAGGACATGATTTTCACTCTGTCCCCAAATTCACCCCTTTACCTCAATGATTTTTTGGCTTTCGTCCCAGCCCGATAATCTTTTATCTGGAAGCCTTATCTTCAGTGTGACACTGGTCTGCAATCCTCAAAGGTGTCTTGATTGAAAACACAGTTTTGGTGAATGTCTAATTGCTAATTTATTGTCATACAGTGAAACTGTTGTGCAGGGAAGATATAGGATTCTTCTAACTCAGTACACATTTAGACTATAGTCTGATTATAATGTATTTTATGGGTATAATTATACTTCTAAGTATTGATTATACATATTGATTATGCTTGTTAACTCATATTGATTATTAGATTATGCTTTTAGAGGATGTTTTGTTATTATATTCTACAGTATTCAATCAGGAAATCTTGCCACAGAGTCCTCTGTGTCATCACTGTAAGACATGAATACGGATGTGTAACGAATCAAAGGAATTATGAGCATTATTCTTTTCCACCAGAATAATGAAATGGATCAACTTTAAACATGAAACGAAACAGAAGCGCACACTTAGATTCGAAGCACCTTTTTAAAGGAGACGAGTTTTAAAGCGTGCCCACGTTATCTACCAGAATGTGTAGTAACTCGGATGAATCTGCAACGTTTAAAAATATTCTCCACAGTTACAATTTATGTAACAAATAAAAAAAAGATGTTAAACATGTTTAAATGTATTCTCCAATTTATGTAAGGAATTAGCTCGACTGGCGTGAAATATATCTATATATCTAATCAACGCGTGTTGTGACCGTTTATAAATATACATCAGCCATGAAAGGGAATTCATGTAGGTGCACATATACATATAGATAATTAACTACAACGGATTATAATCAATTATGACTATGTATGTGGCCTAGATCAGCACTAAAGAGTGAGTTTATCCTTCTGGCCAGGAAGAATTAACTCACGAAGTTTGTTATTAAAGATTAGCGCGTGTAACGAGATCGCAGCTTTTAATTGACTCATCACGTGACCAAAACAGAGAAAATCAAGCGTGGCATAATAGATTTTAATAGCTAGATGTAACTATGGATACACACGACTAACTCTAAGCAAACATGCATATGTACATCTATATACAATGAAAGAAAAGGGTTAGAGAAAAAGCAATGAAATAAAAGGGAGTGGCAGAAAAAAACACAACTAATTAGCCTTTTCAGAACCAGCACAAACTTAATTCTCCTGTAAACAGGGGTCCAATCTTAAACGCAGATATAGGTCATTAACTATACAGGTGCATCTCAATAAATTAGAATGTCGTGGAAAAGTTCATTTATTTCAGTAATTCAACTCAAATTGTGAAACTCGTGTATTAAATAAATTCAATGCACACAGACTGAAGTAGTTTAAGTCTTCGGTTCTTTTAATTGTGATGATTTTGGCTCACATTTAACAAAAACCCACCAGTTCACTATCTCAACAAATTAGAATATGGTGACATGCCAATCAGCTAATCAACTCAAAACACCTGCAAAGGTTTCCTGAGCCTTCAAAATGGTCTCTCAGTTTGGTTCACTAGGTAAGCCACAAGCATTCATTGCCAAAGAAGTTGGCTGTTCACAGAGTGCTGTATCCAAGCATGTTAACAGAAAGTTGAGTGGAAGGAAAAAGTGTGGAAGAAAAAGATGCACAACCAACCGAGAGAACCGCAGCCTTATGAGGATTGTCAAGCAAAATCGATTCAAGAATTTGAGTGAACTTCACAAGGAATGGACTGAGGCTGGGGTCAAGGCATCAAGAGCCACCACAAACAGATGTGTCAAGGAATTTGGCTACAGTTGTCGTATTCCTCTTGTTAAGCCACTCCTGAACCACAGACAACATCAGAGGCATCTTACCTGGGCTAAGGAGAAGAAGAACTGGACTGTTGCCCAGTGGTCCAAAGTCCTCTTTTCAGATGAGAGCAAGTTTTGTATTTCATTTGGAAACCAAGGTCCTAGAGTCTGGAGGAAGGGTGGAGAAGCTCATAGCCCAAGTTGCTTGAAGTCCAGTGTTAAGTTTCCACAGTCTGTGATGATTTGGGGTGCAATGTCATCTGCTGGTGTTGGTCCATTGTGTTTTTTGAAAACCAAAGTCACTGCATCCATTTACCAATAAATTTTGGAGCACTTCATGCTTCCTTCTGCTGACCAGCTTTTTGAAGATGCTGATTTCATTTTCCAGCAGGATTTGGCACCTGCCCACACTGCCAAAAGCACCAAAAGTTGGTTAAATGACCATGGTGTTGGTGTGCTTGACTGGCCAGCAAACTCACCACACCTGAACCCCATAGAGAATCTATGGGGTATTGTCAAGAGGAAAATGAGAAACAGGAGACCAAAAAATGCAGATGAGCTGAAGGCCACTGTCAAAGAAACCTGGGCTTCCATACCACCTCAGCAGTGCCACAAACTGATCACCTCCATGCCACGCCGAATTGAGGCAGTAATTAAAGCAAAAGGAGCCCCTACCAAGTATTGAGTACATGTACAGTAAATGAACATACTTTCCAGAAGGCCAACAATTCACTAAAAATGTTTTTTTATTGGTCTTATGAAGTATTCTAATTTGTTGAGATAGTGAATTGGTGGGTTTTTGTTAAATGTGAGCCAAAATCATCACAATTAAAAGAACCAAAGACTTAAACTACTTCAGTCTGTGTGCATTGAATTTATTTTATACACGAGTTTCACAATTTGAGTTGAATTACTGAAATAAATGAACTTTTCCACGACATTCTAATTTATTGAGATGTGCCTGTACTTGCATAGCCTCAAGGTTGACAGTTTGCGTGAGGTCGTGTAGAGTTCGCTGGTTTGTTGTGCCGTTTGAAAAGGCGTGAGCCGTGAGGCAGTTGCATCCTTTGTCCGGGAGAGAGAGATCCTGGCTTCCTCTTCCTCTCCGTGCCCCGGGGGAGAGAAACCGGAAGAGTGTAGAAGTGAAGTTAAAGAGACTGAGAAGTGAACTCTAACTGGAGTTGAAGTGTGAAGAAGAGCGTGGTGTTGTTTTAAAGACAACACCAACGCACACGCCTCTTTGGGCTATGGGCCAATCAGGAAGTTGGATTTGCATGTCCGGATGACTCTCTTTGTCTGGTCTCGGACCCTAATTTAAATGTCCAGGGAGGAGCCGGTTTATACCGTGTTATAAATGAAATTAAGAGAAAACATGAAATGATGTATCCCATTGCAATATGATATGCATAATCAATCCGGGTATCTCGAGACAATTAACTACATACCAAATTCGATGGACTTGTAAAGAATATTACAAATAAAACCTGGTTACAGACATTTAAAATGATATGCTAGATTAAAACTATCTAAAATCATTAAGGTTAGTTACATAAACACACAATATATGTAAACAAGATAACATCACACTATTTAGACATGTAATAATTACATATAATTACACGTTACATTGAAGAGAGAGAGATTTCTCCATTGTGTGCGTAAGGTAAGCTTGTGTGTGTGTGTGTGTGTGTGTGTGTGTGTGTGGGTGTGTGTGTGTGTGTGTGCGCATGTGTATGTCCAGAAGAGGGGGCTGGCGTTCTTCTAATGTCCCACCGGTCCTTGGTCACCTCAGGGTGACCTTAGGGAGGACATTTCTCCTCTGGCCTTTGCGACTTTGAGGCTAAATCATGTGGTCGTAAACAGAGATTAGATCAGAGATTTACAGGCCCTTGGTCGGAGTTTTGGTGGACCCCTGCTGACGAACTAATCATGAAGTTTCCCAGACGTTCAGTCATCAAAGGTTTCTTTTATTGCAGGGGTAAGTCCTGTGTGGGTCCCAGAGAGACTTTTTGCATTCCAAAGGGCATCTGGCCACAGGAGGCCTCTCGGGGTTACTCTCGGTCACCTGAGTGACGAAATTTTCTATGTTCTGTCTGGGTCAATCCCGAAATCAGTTTGAGCATAGTCATACGCTACAGATGTTTAAAACAGTCAGTGGTTAAATTTTAGATTTTGTCTGAAGTGTCCCTGTAAAGGATGTGCTACACAGTCATTAGCAGCATTTTTGATAGTTATGATATTTATATTATACTATATTGGTTTTAGTGATAACACCGCCCTGCATCTAGAAAAAAAGTTTATGCTGTTTTGCAAATCACACTTGTTTTTACCTATTTTGGTCATGCTGAGTTCAAATATGCCACTGAATATTCCCTATCACGTACTGTTTTCCCACTAAATAAGAATGAAGTTTTTAATAATTTTGCTATGTTTATATTGCTTTCAGGGTTTTATTTAAATTGGTAGAAGCTGTCAAATTTCACTATTATTATTTATTAATTACAACAATAGGCACACAAAACATAACACTTGTTTATAACATGAACAGCAGACAAATAGTCTGTGAAATGTTTGTGAAAATCTCTAAATAAAGCTATTTCAAAAGACGAACATTATAATAATATGCAGAGTGCTTAAGGAGTGAACTTCCTTTTGAGGGATTTTCTGGAATAGCAAAACACCCACAGATGTAGCAGAAATCATCTGGGCTATGCTCGCATTTCCGTCTTTCACTGGTCATTATAAACCCTGAAATCAGGAGTTTTGTGTGCATGTAAGTGTGCCTAGCATTCATATAAGGGAAAGAGGAAAAGTGATAAATGTTGCTCACCTATTGTACATAAACATAGTGTTTCCTGTAATGGTGGCAGTGTATCTGGCAATAACTCTAACGTTTATGGTCCATCTTAGGCAGAAAAGCTCTAAACTGGACATCAGGCTTTGTGAAAAGTTGTGATGTTCTAGAGCAAAACTAACAGCATGTCTGGACTCAGCATCTAAATATTAGTAAGAAACAACTATCAGATCCTATTCAGCAAATCTGATGCAGGGTGGTGTAATACAATACTTTATACAATACAAAAAATAGTGTAAATATTCAACATTGATTTTAAAATTAATAGCAAGGACAAATTAAGGGCTTGTTGTTGTATATTAAACTCCAGGCAAAGAGATCACTATTGGATGGCTGAATATCCATGAAGAGTGACGTCTTTATGATGATTTTTGCTAAAAAATAAATAAATATAAAAAAAGACCTAATATATGATCTAATATATGGACACAGACAATGACTTTTTATCACATATCTTGTACCTGGCATTACAGCACAGCAAGACTTAATACAGAGACCGATAAAAGCAGTGTATGCAAAATTCAGAAGCTGTACAGAAAGATAGTGAAAGTATCTGCAGACTGACAGAAATGTGTATTGAATTATTAAATAAATGCTTTGTTGCTAAAATACAACTTGCTGCCTCACAGCTCCAGGGTCCCCAGTGACTGTCTGTGTGGAGTTTCACATGTTCTCCACTTGTCTGTTTCCTCTGGGTTCTCTGGTTTTCTCCCACCTCCCAAACACATGCCAGTAGGTGGATTGGCTAACATAAATTGCCCCTGTGTGTGATGAACTGGTGTCACATCCTGTAGTATTATCCTGGCTATAGTTAGGGATTTTATACCTGTGAACATTTTTAACAAGATTTCTTAAAAACTGTATCTGTATTTGTATCTGTTTAGAACACATTACCTGTTCATTCAGAGTGATGTATTCAGTCACATCCCTAACGGCCATACAGGAAATAACCTAGAATAACTAGAACTAAAACAGGGCCAGATTATTTTCTCCAGTTTCATAATGTTCCTTATTATCATGTTGTATTTAGCACTGTATAAAATTAAAAGCTAAAGTTTAGACTGTAGTTTTTAAGTGATGAAAATTAACAACTAAAATTTTTGTTCACAGTGTTCTACAGAGAGCAGGAGACAGAATAGAAAAGAAGATCATCACAGATACAGGGTAAGATCAAAACCAACAACATGACTGTGATACTCTGGTATTATAAACCTCTCTGCTGTTATTAACTACAGAGTGATTAGATTATAGAAAACATACAGTAGAATAAAACAAACACATAGTGAGAACATAATAAAGAGCTATCTGTGGTAACCAGTCAGAAAAAATGTGATCTTAAAGTATAATAATTAAACCCCATGTCTCACCACATCTTCCTACTTCACCATCTCACAGGCATGACCCAGAATCTGCTGCTGTAAATGAATTCCAGAAAAAGTTCAAATTAAATCTGACGAAGAAGTTTCAGTGTTTGAATGGAGAGATAATAAACCTGGGAAACCAAACACTCCTGAATGAGATCTACACAGAGGTCTACATCACAGAGGGAGACAGTGGAGACGTCAATAATGAACATGAGGTGAGACAGATCGAGGCAGCATCCAGGAGAACAACAACAGAGGACACACCAATCAAATGCAATGACATCTTTAAGCCCTTATCTGAACAAGACAAACCCATCAGAACTGTGCTGACAAAGGGAGTCGCTGGCATCGGAAAAACAGTCTCTGTGCAGAAGTTCATTCTGGACTGGGCTGAAGGGAAAGCAAATCACGACGTCCACCTCATATTTCCACTTCCTTTCAGAGAGCTGAATCTGATGAAGGACCAGAAACTGAGTCTGATGGAGCTCCTTCATGTCTGTTTTAAGGAAACAAAAGAAACAGAAATGTCCAGTTTGGAAAAGGTTCTGTTCATTTTTGACGGATTGGACGAGTGTCGTTTTCCTCTAGATTTCCAGAACACAGTGAGGGTGTGTGATGTAACTGAATCAGCATCAGTGCATGTGCTCCTGATAAACCTGATCAAAGGGGATCTGCTTCCCTCTGCTCTCATCTGGATCACCTCCTGACCAGCAGCAGCTGATCAGATCCCCTCTGAGTGTGTCCATCGAGTCACAGAGGTACGAGGGTTCAATGACCCACAGAAGGAGGAGTACTTCAGGAAGAGAATCAGTGATCAGAGCCTGGCCAATAACATCATCACACACCTGAAGTCATTAAGAAGCCTCTACATCATGTGCCACATCCCAGTCTTCTGCTGGATTTCAGCCACTGTTCTAGAGAGAATGATGGGTGAAGCAGAGAGTGGAGAGATCCCCAAGACTCTGACTCAAATGTACACACACTTCCTCATCATTCAGACAAACATCATAAGAGAAAAGTACTCAAAGAAGCAAAAGACTGATAAGAAAATGCTTCTTAAACTCGGACAACTGGCTTATCAGCAGCTGATGAAAGGGAACCTGATCTTCTATGAGGAAGACCTGAGAGAGTGTGGCATTGATGTGAGAGAAGCAGCAGTGTACTCAGGTGTGTGTACGCAGATCTTCAGAGAGGAGTTTGGGCTTCACCAGAGTAAAGTGTACTGCTTTGTTCATCTGAGCATTCAGGAGCACCTCGCAGCTCTGTATGTGCACCTGACATTCAGGATGGAAAAGAGAAACGTTCTTGATCAGTATCAGTTCTCTGAATGGCAGATCTCAAATGTACACAAGTGTGCTGTAGATCAGGCTTTACAAAGTCGGACTGGAAATCTGGATCTTTTCCTTCGCTTTCTTCTGGGTCTCTCACTGGAGTCCAATCAGAATCTCTTACATGAGTTAGTAACACAGACAGGAAGTACCTCACAGAGCATAAAGAAAACAGTTCAGTACATTAAGAAGAGGATCAGTGAAGATCTTCCTACAGAGAAATCCATCAATCTGTTCCACTGTCTGAATGAACTGGGTGATAATTCTCTAGTGGAGGAAATCCAATGCTACCTGAAATCTGGAAAACAAAGTGAACTCTCTTCGTCACAGTGGTCTGCTCTGGTGTTTGTGTTACTGACATCAGCACAGGAGCTGGAAGAATTTGACCTGAATAAATATTTCAGTACAGATAAGATAACAGAAACTGTTCTTCTGAAGTTGATGCCTGCAGCATCCAGAAAAGCAATGTAAGTAAAGCTGAATATAACTGTTCTACTGTTACAGTGTTTGAAAAAGAGAAACTAAAAACACTTTGACAAATATGTACTTTGGGATGTTTTGACGTTAAGGTGATACAGAGTGGAGTTAAAGCTAATAGATAAAAAATTGCATGAACAAAAGAGACAGAAGGGCAGGTATTAAATGTGTGGGAGCCAGCTGGTTTCATTTGAGGGAAAATATATATATATATTATAATTTATTCTTACCACAACAATCTTTTATTTTACTATCATAACATTTGCGTTATATGTGAAGTGCAATTACACAGAGACGCAGCATATAGAACCAGGTTTATTGCGGTAATATAAAATCTTAATTCCAAAAAAAAAAAAAAATGTTTTCTTTAATATTACTTTTATAATAACTTTCCTGTTAATATGACTTGGTAAAAGGTTTTATTAGTGAGGTGGAAATGGCCTTTCATAAAGAACTGACTTTGAAAATCCTAATACTCATTAGAGACAACATTTTTATTCATATTTTGATTATATAATAATAATAATAATAATAATAATAATAATAATAATAATAATAATAATAATAATAATAATATAATTGCATTATTTGCAAATTATTATTTTACTTTTTTGTTGTGTTGACCTTCTCAGAAAGTTGTTCTTGTTTTTCATTCAGTAGCTCTATAAGGTACATTTCTGGGAGAGGTCGTCTCTCTCTCTCACACACACACACACACACACACACACACACACACACACACACACACACACACACACACACACACACAGCCCTGCTGTTGCACGCTGACACAACTCAGGAAATACGGCCTTTATTAAAACGCTGTCATTCTTAAAGTATCTGTAAACCAGTACATTAGAATAAATAGGTAAAGAAAAATAACTATTTTCAACAATGTAACGTATAACGGTGCCGAAACTGATTTCTGAACTAACCCAGACGGAACATAGGAAGTTTCACTACTCAGATGACCGAGAGTAACCCCGAGAGGCCTCCTGTGACCAGATGCCCTTTGGAATGCAAAAGACTCTTTGGAACCCACACAGGACTTACCCCTGCAATGAAAGAAACCTTTGATGACTGAACGTCTGGGAAACTTCACGATTAGTTCGTCAGCAGGGGTCCACCAAAACTCCGACCAAGGGCCTGTAAATCTCTGGTCTAATCTCTGTTTACAACCACATAGATTAACATCAGAGCCCACCGGTCTAGCAAGGAAAACGTCCTCCCTAAAGGTCACCCTGAGGTGACCAAGGACCGGTGGGACATTAGAAGAACGCCAGCCCCCTCTTCTGGATATGCACACACTCACGCACACACACAGTGAAAATGTCTCTTGAATGTAACATATAATCATATTTCTAGATAGTTATAATGTATTCATATATGCATGTGTTGTGTGTCTAGATAACCTAACTATAGTGATTTTAGATAGTTTGAGCGAGAAGCTAATTTTAAGTTGCCTGTAACCATGTCTAATGATCCTTCACTGTCCAAGATATCATAATTTCCTTGAAGTTTGGTACCAAAATCATTGTCTCGTAATATGCCAATTAATGATGCATACTATAGGACGATGGGATGTATCATTCTATACTTTTCCATATTTTATCCTAATCCAAACTTAATACAAGCCGCGCCTTGACATGCGACCCGCTCTGGGACAGACCAAGAAAGTTCTCCCCCCAGAACTTTCTCATCTCTCTCTGGATTCGCCAGCAGCTCAGAGAGGTGTGTACATTGGCATTGTCCATAAAAGACCGCGACATGCGTTCCTCTATGCTTTTTCTTGCTTTTCTCTTTCCTTTTTCTTGCTTTTTCTTGCTTCTGCTTTGCTTTTCGCTTTTGCTTCTTCCTTTTCACTACTTATTCTTCTTCTTCTCCTTTCTCTCTACTTTGACTTCACTTTTCTCTCTCTCTCTCTCTCACGGACTTGCTTTCTTCCGCCTTCCTTTTCCGGTATTCCTCAGGACTCTCCTTTGTCTCATTAAACCACGTGGCAATTACCATATTCTTTCTTCTTTGGCGAGACCCAACTCCGTTCACTCCTACTCTACCGACGCGGAAGATTCAGCAAACTCCCCGCTAAACCTACGAACCAAGGACCCTCGTGAACGGCATTAAAATTAACGCAAGTATAAATTTTAATTGATCTATAGAGGTGTCCTTTTAAGACTGTGCCTTTGTTTAAAGGTGAATTTCAATTCATTGCTGATTCTCGAGGTTAAACTGTTGTGTGTTCTGCCATTCTGTTATTTCCATCATTTTTCCTTTTGTTTCACTTTTCCTGTATATATGTATTATTTGTTTATACCTAGTTGTGTATATCAGTAGTTTCACGTAGTTATTAAAATCCATGGTTATCCCTCTGGATCGTCTCTGTTTTTACTCATGGCAAGGTTCACTTTTAACGTTGCTCTTCGCTACACGCTGTATTTCTGTTAACTTAGAATAAACTATGCTTCGTGGCCAGAAGAATAATTTATTCTTTTAGAGTAATATGAAGCTTGCCCTGGTAAGTTTGGTGGACAAACAGATCAAGCTACTTCGCATTTAATTCTAAAGCTAGACTACAGTAATTAATATAACATTCCCTTTCATGGTCGACTTATATCCATAACTAATCAGAACACGCTTCGATTAGAGCTATAGATATATTTCATTCATTTGAGCTAGACTCACTACATCATTATGGTGGAGATTGTGCGGGCACGTTTTAAAAACCTTGTCTCATGAGTGAATGCGCTTCGAATCCAACGCGCCTTTGTTCGTTTCATTCTTAAATTCGTATTTCGCGCGTTCTAACTGAAAGGCTCTAAGCTGATTTTCAGTTCAGCACGTTAACAGTGCTATATATTTGTCTGACAAACTGCAGTTCATAACATTAAACTTGTGTCTGAAGACAATGAAATCGCAATACAGCACATTTTTAATTGTGTATTCGCCTGGTAAGAACGAAGAAACCTTCTTCCAGCACAGTAAAAGATTGATTTGAGCGATGTTCCTCTTATCTTTCTAAAAGGCCTTATTATATTGCTAGACTCGATGCATTGCGTTGGACCAATGTTAATTCGACAGGCAATAAGTCTCTTCTGGCAGAGCTAAACCGGCGTAGCTAACCGTAAGACGCACTGCATGTAGAAATCAGCCTCAAATGGTGATTGATATATAAACGAAGAGCCCGACACTCTGATCAAGTGTAAATTTAAACAACGGCGAAGAAATCCCGTTGTGATTTTGTGTGCATGGCAGCGAAGAAATCCTGCCCACATTTCTTGTGCATAAATAGCACAAAAGGATCCCTGAGATCTAAAAAGTTCTCCATTCTCGTGATAACACATGAAATCGCCATTAAAGCCGTCTCCTAGGGAACGCGCGCCGATTTCACTTCACGTCTGAGTTAGGGCAGGTTGCAGTACCTCTGATTGAACACCAGAGGGCCGCCCGCTTGAGGGCTAACCAGGTAAAACCAACCCCCCGTTTAACTCACTATTGTGTGGCCCACTGCCTCCACCTTGTGGGCCTTCTCTGTTAGGTCTATGCTATTCTCGTTTCTGCATTCACTGTTCTCTGTCTCAACCTCTCTGTCCTTTCTAGCTATCTTACTCTAGTAGGATTAGTGTTCTCAATTTTTCTTTTTCTTTTCGGTTTGTTTGTTTTATTATTCTTTTTGTTTTATTGTCTGTTTTACATTTTATTTCTCTCACCACTTTATTTTTCTTTATTAGCGTTATTAGTTTTATTTTAATTATTAATTTTTGTGTTTCATTATTATTTTTAATTTTTGTGTTTATTATTTTTTTAAATTTATTTTTCAATTTTTTTTCTCTTCTTTTCTTTTCCTTCTCTTCTCTTCTTTCATTTTGTCATTCTTCTTATATTTTGATTCTTTTTTTTTTGCCTCTCCCAATTGATAACACT
Source organism: Cranoglanis bouderius (assembly GCA_023630585.1). Classification (NCBI taxonomy): domain Eukaryota; kingdom Metazoa; phylum Chordata; class Actinopteri; order Siluriformes; family Cranoglanididae; genus Cranoglanis; species Cranoglanis bouderius. Next base: position 9,983,518 of record CM042538.1, on the reverse strand, counting down.
CTTCCACTTAAAGAATTCCTTACTGTGCATGCTTACTTAGTGTGAACTAAAACTAAGCTGAAGTAAGATTTAAATTCTAGCTTTTGTGGTAGCCATTGGCATCTGCCTATTCATAGGACTTCCACAGATAGAGAAGGCTTTCTCCTTACTCCCCTTCTCTTTGTTTCCTTTAATTAGTTCAATTTTATTTGTTCTGCTTAGCTGTTGTTTGGTTATGACTTGTTTCTTCAAGCTCACCTAAAGGCATAAGCCTACAGGAACCAGCAAGGAAAAAGCTAAAACCCTAGATTTTATGACCCAGGCAGCCAGTGTCATTAGATGACCCACTGGGCTACCGCCTGTCAAAATCTTCTAATTCAGATCTGGCACACACCCACACCATTTGGCCCTTACCGGCCACTTATGGCCAAAGACAATAAGTGTCTTGCCTACGTACCACTAACTGGCTGTACCAGTTAGCCAAATTGATACTCACTGCGTACCTAATTAAGTACGATTGCGACTAGCTAATTTGCGTGGACTTGCATTGGTGTCTGTGTTGTTCTTCTCTCGTCAACAATTGCCATGCCCCGAGCAAGCAGCCCCACTGCCCATTGGTACGACCTTGAGACCTGGCTGACTACCATGACAACTACATTCCTGCCCAAAGCAGTTACCGACCGGCAACACTTAAGCAGGGAGCAGCCGGATGAGGAAGTAGACAGGCTGATGGCGCATGATCCCACCCAGACCTACAGCTACAAGGACTGGGCCAAGATCATCGGAAGCCTCGCTCACAACCTCCTCATCCAGGCATGGCACAGCGAGAAGAGCAACATCGACCTGGAGCAAACCGTAACGATGCTCCAGTTTCAAGTCGAAAAGGCCCAGGCCAGCCAGGCCCGCATTCAAACTAACCTGGTTCAGCCATCCCCCAAGACCGCAGACCAGCGCGGAACGGATTCTGAGCTACAAGAGGAAGTGGAGAAACTCCAAAAAGCCCTGCAAGACCTTCAAGCAGAGACAGAGCAAAGAGGGCAGCTGGAGAGAAAAAACAGGGATGAACTGAACAAGAAAATCCAACAAGGTGACATTCTCCTGATCAAAGCAGGGAGTGAACTGGAGGAAAGGCACGGTAAGCTCAAGGCCTGCGAGAACCACCTGCTGATAGCCTGAACTGAAATCGAGGCCTTAGTACAAGAAAAAGACTCTCTCAAAGATGAACTTGACACTGTTCGCCGAGAATTGAAATATTCCTACTTGCTCCAGAGTGACCAGACAAGGGAAAAAGTCACCACGGAGTTTCCCACGACCAGTGAGCCGAGGCCCCCCAGCCACAAGCTCCTAACTCGAAAGAGGGGTGAAAGCCCACTGCTCAAGAAGTCACCAAGCGGCAGTCAAGAACCCCCCTCAGCCACAAGGGGGTGGAAGCCTTTGTAGCGAATCTAGCTCAAACGGGTGAAATATATCTATAGCTCTAATTGAAGCATGTTCTGATTAAGTATGGATATAAATCGACCATGAAAGGGAATGTTATATTAATTACTGTAACCTAGCTTTAGAATTAAATGCGAAGCAGCTTGATCTGTTTGTCCACCAAACTTACCAGGGCAAGCTTCGTATTACTCTAAAAGAATAAATTATTCTTCTGGCCATGAAGCATAGTTTATTCTAAGTTAACAGAAATACAGCACATAGCGAACAGCAACGTTAAAAGTGAACCTTGTCATGAGTAAAAACAGACGATCCAGCGGGGTAACCATGGATTTTAATAACTACGTAAAAACTACTGATATACACAACTAGGTACAAACAAATAATACATATATACAGGGTAAGTGAAAGAAACAAAAGGGGAAAATGATGAAAGTAACAATGGCAGAACACACAACAGTTTAACCTCGAGAATCAGCAAATGAATTCGAATTCACCTTTTAACAAAGGTGGCTCTGACTTAAAGGACACCTCTATAGATCGATTGGAATTATACTTGCGTTAATTTTATGCCGTTCACGAGGGTCCTTGGTTCGTAGATTTAGCGAGGAGTTTGCTGAATCTTCCGCGTCGGTAGAGTAGGGGTGAACAGAGTTGGGTCTCGCCAAAGAATAAAGAATATGGTAGTTGCCATGTGGTTTAACGAGACAAAGGAGAGTCCGGAGGAATGCCCGAAACGGAAGGCGGAAGAAAGCAAGTCCGTGAGAGAGAGAGAGAGAGAGAAAAGTGAAGTCAAAGTAGAGAGAAAGGAGAGGAAGAAGAATAAGTAGTGAAAAGGAGGAAGCAAAGGCGAAAAGCAAAGTAGAAGCAAGAAAAAGCAAGAAAAGGGCAAGAAAGAGCAAGAAAAAGCAAGAAAAAAAGCATAGAGGGACGCGTGTCGCGGTCTTTTATGGACAATGCCAATGTACACGCCTCTCTGAGCTGCTGGCGAATCCAGAGAGAGATGAGAAATTTCTGGGGGAAAACTTTCTTGGTCTGTCCCAGAGCGGGTCGCATGTCAAGGCGGGGTTTGTGTTAAGTTTGGATTAGGATAAAATATGGAAAAGTATAGAATGATACATCTTATCGTCCTGTAGTATGCATCATTAATTGGCATATTACGAGACAATGATTTTGGTACCAAACTTCAAGGAAATTATGATATCTTGGACAGTGTAGGATCATTAGACATGGTTACAGACAACTTAAAAATTAGCTTCTCACTCAGACTATCTAAAATCACTATAACTAGGTTATCTAGACACACAACACATGCATATACGAATACATTATAACTATCTAGAGATATGATTATATGTTACATTCAAGAGACATTTTCACTGTGTGTGTGCGTGAGTGTGTGTATGTCCAGAAGAGGGGGCTGGCGTTCTTCTAATGTCCCAGAGGTCCTTGGTCACCTCAGGGTGACCTTTAGGGAGGACGTTTTCCTTGCTAGACCGGTGGGCTCCGATGTTCATCTATGTGTTCGTAAACAGAGATTAGATCAGAGATTTACAGGCCTGTAATGCCTCAGCACAAGCAGCATCATATAATTCACACAATTATAACCAGAAGAAATAAAACAATGGGCCTTCTCAGCCAGAGAACCCACAAGAAACTCTGGACCAAAATGTCTCCACTCAGGGAGCCATAAAACAAGGAATCCACCCCAGACACCCAGGAGCCACTTAAATCCAGCATGTGCATCTGCCTTATCTCAACCAACACGGCAAGCGTTAAAGGCCTCCTTGACCCAGGGCTGAACCCTCTCGACCACAGAAACTGCTGTGAGTTTTGCTGCCACACAAAACTCCTTTTGGGCCAGACCAGTAAGGCCAATAAATTGTGGAAGAAAGGAGGGACCTTTTCGCTCAGTCACAAAGATTACACATTCCACAATTCCACAATTCCACATAAGGACTCGCACATTCCACAATCGGCGCCTACCAGGAGCAACGACTGTGGGAATTAATACATTTTTGAACAACTGCAATCACCTATGTCCTACCATGTGTTGTTCTATTCTCTTCATGTGTATCACCTTTAAGTTGCCACTGATTATTTCATTTAATCATGTATTAGTGTAGTAGCCCTAGGAGGATCATTGTGTTTTAAATATTAGTAATGTACTTTAAGTATAGTCAAACATGTTTTGTTTGGTATGTACAGGTGCATCTCAATAAATTAGACTGTCGTGGAAAAGTTCATTTATTTCAGTAATTCAGCTCAAATTGTGAAACTCGTGTATTAAATAAATTCAATGCACACAGACTGAAGTAGTTTAAGTCTTTGGTTCTTTTAATTGTGATGATTTTGGCTCACATTTAACAAAAACCCACCAATTCACTATCTCAACAAATTAGAATATGGTGACATGCCAATCAGCTAATCAACTCAAAACACCTGCAAAGGTTTCCGGAGCCTTCAAAATCGTCTCTCAGTTTGGTTCACTAGGTAAGCCACAAACATTCATTGCCAAAGAAGCTGGCTGTTCACAGAGTGCTGTATCCAAGCATGTTAACAGAAAGTTGAGTGGAAGGAAAAAGTGTGGAAGAAAAAGATGCACAACCAACCGAGAGAACCGCAGCCTTATGAGGATTGTCAAGCAAAATCGATTCAAGAATTTGAGTGAACTTCACAAGGAATGGACTGAGACTGGGGTCAAGGCATCAAGAGCCACCACACACAGACGTGTCAAGGAATTTGGCTACAGTTGTCGTATTCCTCTTGTTAAGCCACTCCTGAACCACAGACAACGTCAGAGGCGTCTTACCTGGGCTAAGGAGAAGAAGAACTGGACTGTTGCCCAGTGGTCCAAAGTCATCTTTTCAGATGAGAGCAAGTTTTGTATTTCATTTGGAAACCAAGGTCCTAGAGTCTGGAGGAAGGGTGGAGAAGCTCATAGCCCAAGTTGCTTGATGTCCAGTGTTAAGTTTCCACAGTCTGTGATGATTTGGGGTGCAATGTCATCTGCTGGTGTTGGTCCATTGTGTTTTTTGAAAACCAAAGTCACTGCACCCGTTTACCAAGAAATTTTGGGGCACTTCATGCTTCCTTCTGCTGAACAGCTTTTTGAAGATGCTGATTTCATTTTCCAGCAGGATTTGGCACCTGTCCACTCTGCCAAAAGCACCAAAAGTTGGTTAAATGACCATGGTGTTGGTGTGCTTGACTGGCCAGCAAACTCACCACACCTGAACCCCATAGAGAATCTATGGGGTATTGTCAAGAGGAAAATGAGAAACAAGAGACCAAAAAATGCAGATGAGCTGAAGGCCACTGTCAAAGAAACCTGGGCTTCCATACCACCTCAGCAGTGCCACAAACTGATCACCTCCATGCCACGCCGAATTGAGGCAGTAATTAAAGCAAAAGGAGCCCCTACCAAGTATTGAGTACATGTACAGTAAATGAACATACTTTCCAGAAGGCCAACAATTCACTAAAAATGTTTTTTTATTGGTCTTATGAAGTATTCTAATTTGTTGAGATGTGAGCCAAAATCATCACAATTAAAAGAACCAAAGACTTAAACTACTTCAGTCTGTGTGCATTGAATTTATTTAATACACGAGTTTCACAATTTGAGTTGAATTACTGAAATAAATGAACTTTTCCACGACATTCTAATTTATTGAGATGCACCTGTATGTGTTCATTGAGTGATTTCCTAAATCATAAGAGTAAGGAAATTTGTGTAGATTGTTCTGATATGTACATGCAAGTTTCAGGACAAAGTTTAATAATCCACTTATCATTGAAGAGTGTGGAACCACTCATCCACATGGACAAGGGGCTGATTAGCATAATAGGTGGAAAATCTGGCTAACACCCTGCCCAAAGACAATATTGATTGGAGGAAGCACTCTGGGCTGGACTAGCCCAGGAAGTGTTAAAATCCTAAGAACACAAGTTTTGGAGATCATAGCTTGCTTCGCTCTCTCTCGTGTCTCTTGCTTCTTGGCACGTTTCGAAGGACGGGGTCGGTGGAGGGTCTCCAGAGCCAATCAACGTCGGGGAGATCAGATCACGTTTACCTCAGCCTGGGGACCCAGCGAGAGCCGCCGCCTGCTTTTCAAGCCTCCCGCCTTCATTCCACTCAGCATTCCGATTGGTCTTCCGAGACGCCTCTCACCGACCAGACCGCCGCCGACACCACGATGTAACCAGGAAATCCCTTCAACACAGCTAAGGCAAGCGCAATAACCCAGACTCTAGCTAATCTGGTGTCTATAATAAGTTGAGCCCTTCCAAAGGAAGTGAAGATAACTAAATAAGTTGATGGTTCGTTCAGATCATGGTCTGTGAAATAGCATGCAACGCTAGAGACTCGGAACTTCATTCACCCTTCATCATCACCCGTTTGTGTGTGTGTGTATGTATGTGTGTGCGCGTGCGTGTGTTTTATATATTAGATTAGTTTCTGTGTCATAGAATAGTTCAATAAAGTCTCGTCTGTTCTTAAATACGTGTTCTTTTTGCTTACAAGTGTCTATTGCCTTGAATTGCGATTCTGCTACATGCTCTTAGAATAATGTGTCACTATGTTTAGGATATTATTGCCGGTGGCCACGGAGGTAATATCTAATGCATAATTGATGAATACACTAGTTTCAACTTATCGCTGGATGAATAGTTGATCAGTAATACTAAATTAGTCAAATTTCCCTTTTCGAGCTGATCTGTTAATCTCTCTGACATCTTTGGAGGAGAATAAAGATAGCTCACTTTAACAACTAATTTTTACTTACGTAAAATGGTGGAGAATATATCAAATTAACCCATACAGCTAATTTCCACTACATATTTTGGTGGAGAGATGCAGGTAATTTTCACTACATATTCTGGTAGATAATGCGGGCACGCTTTAAAACTCTTGTCTCCTTGAAAACGGTGCTTTGAATCCAAGCGTGCGCTTTTCTTTCATTTTTAAAGCTGATTCACTACAGGCCCTTGGTCGGAGTTTTGGTGGACCCCTGCTGATGCACTAATCGTGAAGTTTCCCAGACGTTCACACCCATTAAGTCATCAAAGGTTTCTTTTATTGCAGGGGTAAGTCCTGTGTGGGTTCCAAAGAGTCTCTTGCATTCCAAAGGTGCATCTGGTCAAAGGAGGCCTCTCGGGGTTACTCTGGGTCACCTGAGTGGTGAAACTTTATATGTTTCGTTTGGGTTAATTTAGAAATCAGTTTGGGCACCGTCATACATTACACCTTTCCAGAGCATTCTTGCCACCAGTCAAGGCATAGCTCACAAAGAACTGGACAAGCTGGCCAGGAACATTCCTACGGTCACTCCAAACCCGGCAGGAGACCACAACATTCATGCCTATCTACAAGACATAGACTTTCTTTTACAGACTTTAAACAATGTGACTATGTGGGACAGATTATACTTGCTCAGGATTACGTCCAGTAGTGATGTGTGGAGCTTCTTAGATCGACAACCAGAGACTGTCAGATCGGATTACCAAGAACTACGACAGGCGCTGATTAAGGAGTACTCTGACCCTGAATCAGATCAAGGGATTATTGCAGCTATGGACTTAAGACAGAGCCGGCTCGAAACCCCACAGGCCTATTACCACAGACTCCGGCGGGCCTACTTCGGGGCACGGAACGAGCCAGGAATGGAGGAGGACATCAACTTTAGGACTCTGTTCCTCCGAAATCTGCATCTTACAGTGAACCATCACCTAGGAGTCCTAGCCTGCCCGCACAGCATATCCACTCAACAGCTGCGGGACCTGGCCCACAAGGCCCACACCAAGCAAAAGGCCGCCTCCGAAAAGACTGTGAAAAATCCAACTATTTATCCCGTCTCCGATCACTGCTCAGAACTGGCCCTAGAGGGTGCACAAACACACTACAGTGACCGACCCTTTTACAGAGAGAGAGGATCGCTACCAGCCAGCAGAGAGCACTACAACCGAGGCGGTGCGCATCCCAAACACCAGACTGGACGCCCTGAAAAATTCCGGGACCAGCCACGTCCAGCTAACAATCCAAAGGGCGGAGTCACATGGGAACCCCGCTGATGGCCTAGAAACGGCCGACCCTCATCGGCCCGGGAACCTAACCCAGACAAGCCTAAGTCCAAACCTTCACTAAAGCAGGACGACACGGCTACATCTGAGTCTGCAGAGATCCTGAGAATGCTGAAGGAGATCATCCGGAATAAAGCTCACAAATTAAATGAGAAAGACAAGCCAGACTCCTTGTGACTAAGAGCCAGGCCTGAAACCAACCTCTCTAGAGGGCCTCCGACTGAGCCAACAACACAGACTCCCCCTGATCAGCCACTAAAACAGAAGAAACTGAGACATCACCAAGTGACAGCGTCACCTACTTACCTCCGCTGACGGCTGCACACCCAGAGCAAACTGACCCACTGCTTCACACTGCTGACCAAGACTCCAAGGTACCAGAAAGTGCTGTTTTAGTTGTCTGCCTCTCCAACGAATCACCTGAGACCAGCCCCACCTGCCTATCAGTCACTACACAAGCCCCGGTGCCAAGGCTCCTGGGAAATCTGATTGAAAAGGGAGTGGCCCGGAAACTCTACCTAGCTATTATGCTGGAACATGCAGTTGAACTGGAAGCCCTGGTGTATACGGGAGCAGACCTCACTCTGATGTCATCCAAACTCTTTGACAGACTCAGAGTTGAAACTAAGAGACAGAATCGGACTGTAACATCACAAAGGTGCAAGCTGAATGTACAATCATACAGCCAAAATGAGGTACAGCTTGGGCAGATAGCACCTATTCACCTAACCATCAGTCCTATGAGCCTGGTGTACATCTCACCAATGGACACTTATCCCCTTCTCGTGGGAAAAGATCTACTAGACCGCTTTGAGCCCTTATTGGACTTCAGAGAGTTAAAAATCTGGGCTCAAGTTCGAGAACCTCTGCCTCTCCAGTCACACAGGTCACCTGAGCCAGACTGCCAGGTCACAGAGATCACGGGAAATCCTCAGGTCACAGAGATCACGGGAAATCCCATGGTCACAGAGGTCACAGAGGTCACGGGAAATCCCACGGGCAACTGCAGGAACACGAGGTTAGCACCAGGGCAAAGTTAAAGTCCATTACTCTGCACTTTTGGACTCAACAAAGACTCTGAGTCCTTCTGCCCTAAGGTCACGACCGGCCTGCAACTAAATGATGTGAAAACCACAGACATCGCACTGGCATTATGGGCAGACAACTCAGCCGTCAGCCTCACGCTGTTTAACACCCTCCTTAAGGGCATGCCTGACCTTCCGTTCGTCAACAAACGCACCCGCTTTCCCTGGGACCCCTGTCTGTCAACGATGACAACTGCAAAGGGGATCTGTGCATTGAACGTGAAATGGAACAGTCGGTGCATAAACCATTACTTCCTGGTCTAACCAGACCCAACACATGATGTTTACCTTGGAGCAGACACCGTGATTCGTCTTAGGGCCCATGTGGACTTTATAAATGAGGTGGTGTGGGCACCAATGATCTCACAGCCCCTGTTGTTCCTGTCAAGCACGAGAACCTCATGTCAGGGCAGACCATTCCAGAAGTCTGCACCCTGGTCAGTGAACAGGACACTGTAGTCCCAGCTTACACCAAAGGGGTCACTGCTCGGCTCAACCTACGATGTGGTCAAACATTAAACCACACGCTGGGATTCTTCCAGCCTTCACCTGAATGCTTGGAACTGGGACTTACTTTGGAAGCCACACCCCTCACTGAAGTGTCATCCCGTGCAGTTTACATCCTGTTCAACAACTGCACAGCAATGGACATTAGAATTCCCAAGGCCTACCGCCTGGGGTGGCTAGTGAGCCACGACTTTCATGACTTTGAACTGAGTTTACCGATCATCAGGCCAATTCCAGCTCCTATGGTCCCAGAAGGGAGCTCAGATGACACAGTGTTGACAGCCCCCTTCAAGCTCGTCTCCATCACTTCAGTCATGCCAGTAACCACAGGAGTAGCATGCAGAACGGAGCTAACGAAGGACCAATACCTTGCAGTCTACACAGTCTCCAACCAGCCTGCCTGTGAGATTGATGAGAATACTGCCCCTCTGACTGCTAACAAGACAAGAGACACTAGCACAGAGGATCCCTATCCAGGATTTGAGACACAAGTCCAGCAAATTCTGAAGGATGCAGACGCCATACAAAACAATACAGACCGTCAAAAACTCAGACAGGTCTTGTACAAGTTTAAAGCATCATTTGCCAAAGACTCTCTGGACTGTGGCCTCACGGGCCTCCATACAGTGCGCATCCCGACACACCCAAATGCTCCTCCCACTTTCGTCAAGCAGTACAAGATTCCAATCACCTCACACGAACCCGTGCAGGAGATTATCAATTCCATGCTTGACAAAGGTGTCATCCGCCCATGCAACAGCACCTATTCTGCTCCCATCTGGCCCGTCCTTAAGCCAAACGGGAAGTGGTGACCCACCATTGACTACAGGAAGCTGAACCAGCAGTTGCCACTGTCACGATGGCCCATGACCCAGCTGGAGCAAGAAATACCCAGAATACAAGCAGCCACCACCTTCTCTACGCTTGACGTGGCCTCAGGATTCTGGACTATACCTGTACATCCAGACGACCAACACAAGCTGGCCTTCACTTTTGGCAACCGACAGTACACATTCACAAGGTGCCCATTCGGCTATGCCAACTCACCAGCGGAGTTCAACATCTTCTTGAACAAAGCTTGCCCGGACACCAGAATGAGAGGCAACCTCATCTACGTAGACGATGTTCTCATGAAAAGCACAATGGTGGCTGACCACCTGAGAGAAATAGACTATGTACTGGACCAATTAACCACTGCCGGTGCCAAGATCGCCCTCCACAAAGGACAGTAGTGCCGAACCAAAGTCAACTATGTGGGCCTACTCATCAGATCACAGGGCATTGAACCTCAGACCAGCCACATCCAGGCCATCCAGAACATCAAGCCTCCCACTAATGTCACAGAGCTGCGGAGTTTTCTAGGCGTGTGCAACTACTCACGACAGTTCATCGAGAACTACTCAGACATTGCACGACCATTAACTACGCTTCTCAAAAAGGACTGCCCATTCGCCTGGACAGAGGCTCAAGTGAACGCCATGAAAGAACTTAAAGGACATTTGTGCACAGCTCCATGCCTGGCTTACCCTGATCCACAAAAAGAGTTTTATTTGGAAGCTGGATTCTCCAACCACTGTCTCAGTGTGGGTCTTTACCAAAAGCATGACCAGGACAAAAGAGTGGTTGCATATGCCAGCAAGACACTCCTTCCACCGGAGACTAAATACTCGGACTGTGAAAAGGTGCTGCTCTGCACTGTATGGGGCATACAGCGTTTCTCCAACTACATCGGAGCACAAAAGGTCATCATAGAAACTTGCCACCAGCCTGTAATGTTTCTCAACAGCCAACGCATCCGAGATGGTGTGGTCACCAATTCACGCATAGCCACGTGGTTGATGGCCCTCTGGGGCGCAATGTTGAGGCACAATATGCCCAGAATCACAAGTCTGTGCTGGGCAACGGCTTGGCTGCATGTCAAAACTGCTCTGATGACACACCTGCTGCAACACTGGATGCAGAGGGACCCCAGCAACAACAATCAACCTGTCACAGGCACTTTCAGGAGAAGGTGTGCCAAGGGATGCCTACTGCCTACGTCGATGGGTGTTCCTGCAACCACGAAGGCACCTTAAAAGCCGGCGCAGGAGTGCTATGGCTAAACAACCACCCCTGTCCACCGCGACATTTCCAGTTGGGCCCTCAGTCATCACAACATGCTGAGGTAGCAGCCATCCTGATAACCCTTCAGATCGCTGTGGCCCATAACATCAGAGAACTCCTCATTTGCACAGACTCTAACTATGCAAGACTCAGTTTCACATGCCATCTTTCGGGCTGGAAACAAAATGGGTTCAAGACGGCAAACAACAAGCCGGTCAAACACCAACACCTGTTCCAAGTGTGTGAGGACATCACAAAAACACATGACATGATCATCTATTGGAAAAAGGTGAAAGGACACTCAAAACACCCAGGCCTGGATAAAGACCTGAATGACCAAACTGATGCCCTTGCCAAAATGGGCGCACTACATGGAGACCTATGGTCACGTCCAGCTCAGCCACCCATCTTGAATGTGGCAGCAATAACCCGCAGCAAGCGAACCCTTCCTGCAACACCACAAGCCTCACAGCCACTTTCGCTGGCACCACAAATCTCTAACAATGACATAGCTGATCTTCAAGCCTCAGACACCTCCATCCAAGCTATGCTACACCACCTCTCTGACCCCTCCAACCACCCGATCACACCGTCTGACCTCACTGCTGCCCCATCCCTCAGACGGCTGTATGAGATCCAAGACATGCTGTGTGTGAAGGACAACATTCTGTGGTATGTCCCTGACGACCTCACAGCGCCAAGGCTCGTGGTACCACAGGGCCAAAGGGGGGGTCATGTTAATGTATGCCCATGACGCACCATGTGCTGGACTTCACGGCACCAGAGCCACTTACGACACACTGAAGCAAGTGGCATACTGGCCCGGTATGCAGCAAGACATGGCAGAGTACGTCAGAGGGTGCCTGGTTTGCTGCCAATTCGAACCAGCAAACCAAAACCACAGAGCCCCACTGCAACGCAGAGGAGTCACGTTTCCATGGTCAGACCTCCAAATAGACTGGGTGGGACCTCTGCCCAGGTCAACAAGGGGCAACAAGTACTTCCTCACAGTAGTATGCCAATTCACCAAGTGGGTAGAGTATCTTCCAGCACCCAATGACACTGCCCAGACCACGGCATACCTACTGATGAACCACATCTTCTCCAGGTTCGTTCGGACTGCCGCTAAGGGTCAACTCTGACAGGGGCACACACTTTACAGCTGAGATCATGCAGCAGACTTGGAAGCTCCTGGGTGTACAGGCTCAACTACACATCAGCCACCACCCCATGTCCTCAGGCCAAGTGGAGCGAACCAATCAAACTGTGGTCAGCATGCTGAGGAAATATGTGTCTGCCAACCAAAAGGACTGGGATGCGAAACTTCCCCTGGTACTCATGGCCATCAGAGCCACCCCGCAGGAATCAACTTGCATGCCTCCCTTCGAATTGATGACTGGGCGGCAAATGACCCTACCGCTGCACCTGCTGTACCAACCGGGAGTCTCCAACCTACACCACACACCAATACCTGGATGAGCTACACCGGCACCTAAGGACGACATTTGCTTTTGCCCAACAACAGCTGCAAAGGAGCACTGAAGGCCAGAAAGCGTATTATGACCGGAAAGCATCACACCAGGAACTGAATGTGGGTGATAAGGTCTGGTACTACAACTTCACACAGCCACTCCAGACAGCCTCCAAATGACTGTCGAAGAAGCTGCTCCCCCACTGGACAGGACCGCGTGAGATTGTGGACAAACTCTCCCCAGTCGTGTACAGAATCCAACTAAGGCGGGGACAGAAAGACCCAATTTTCAAATGGGTCCATCGAAATCAAATAAAGAGACATGTGGCTGCTGGCAGGGAAAGGCAAGGGGGGGGGCTAATATAAACTAACCCAGTCACTGTCCGCAGAGCAAGGAAACCGTCCTGACCAACCAGGGACATCAACCGCTGACCTACGGCTTTTCTCTTTCTCTCTCCCTCACGTACGGCCACCCTGTTAAAACGTATCAACGCAACACGAGAATCCATGAGCAGGTGCGTGGCTGCCCTTGCTCAAGGCTTCAAATGGAAACCATGGGGAGGGGAGACTCAAACAGAGGCTACAACCAACCTCATCGAGATGGATCCTCAACCGGGAGATCAAAAAGCAGAGGAACCCCCGTCAATTGACCAGTTTGATACACTCGCCACCCGATCGCCATGACGACTGTCGCCCAACGATGTCCACACTGGGACATCATTGTCCGAAAGGGGGGGACTGTAACGTATGATGGTGCCCAAACTGATTTCTGAACTAACCCAGACGGAACATAGGAAGTTTCACCACTCAGATGACCGAGAGTAACCCCGAGAGGCCTCCTGTGACCAGATGCCCTTTGGAATGCAAAAGACTCTTTGGAACCCACACAGGACTTACCCCTGCAATAAAAGAAACCTTTGATGACTGAACGTCTGGGAAACTTCACGATTAGTTCGTCAGCAGGGGTCCACCAAAACTCCGACCAAGGGCCTGTAAATCTCTGGTCTAATCTCTGTTTACAACCACATAGATTAACATCAGAGCCCACCGGTCTAGCAAGGAAAACGTCCTCCCTAAAGGTCACCCTGAGGTGACAAAGGACCGGTGGGACATTAGAAGAATGCCAGCCCCCTCTTCTGGACATGCACACACTCACGCACACACACAGTGAAAATGTCTCTTGAATGTAACATATAATCATATTTCTAGATAGTTATAATGTATTCATATATGCATGTGTTGTGTGTCTAGATAACCTAACTATAGTGATTTTAGATAGTTTGAGCGAGAAGCTAATTTTAAGTTGCTTGTAACCATGTCTAATGATCCTTCACTGTCCAAGATATCATAATTTCCTTGAAGTTTGGTACCAAAATCATTGTCTCGTAATATGCCAATTAATGATGCATACTATAGGACGATTGGATGTATCATTCTATACTTTTCCATATTTTATCCTAATCCAAACTTAATACAAACCCCGCCTTGACATGCGACCCGCTCTGGGACAGACCAAGAAAGTTCTCCCCCCAGAACTTTCTCATCTCTCTCTGGATTCGCCAGCAGCTCAGAGAGGCGTGTACATTGGCATTGTCCATAAAAGACCGCGACACGCGTTCCTCTATGCTTTTTCTTGCTTTTCTCTTTCCTTTTTCTTGCTTTTTCTTGCTTCTGCTTTGCTTCTTCCTTTTCACTACTTATTCTTCTTCTTCTGCTTTCTCTCTACTTTGACTTCACTTTTCTCTCACTCTCTCTCTCGCGGACTTGCTCTCTTCCGCCTTCCTTTTCTGGTATTCCTCAGGACTCTCCTTTGTCTCGTTAAACCACGTGGCAATTACCATATTCTTTCTTCTTTGGCGAGACCCAACTCCGTTCACCCCGACTCTACCGACGCGGAAGATTCAGCAAACTCCCTGCTAAACCTACGAACCAAGGACCCTCATGAACGGCATTAAAATTAACGCAAGTATAAATTTTAATTGATCTATAGAGGTGTCCTTTTAAGACTGTGCCTTTGTTTAAAGGTGAATTTCAATTCATTGCTGATTCTCGAGGTTAAACTGTTGTGTGTTCTGCCATTCTGTTATTTCCATCATTTTTCCTTTTGTTTCTTTCACTTTTCCTGTATATATGTATTATTTGTTTATACCTAGTTGTGTATATCAGTAGTTTCACGTAGTTATTAAAATCCATGGTTATCCCTCTGGATCGTCTCTGTTTTTACTCATGGCAAGGTTCACTTTTAACGTTGCTCTTCACTATGCGCTGTATTTCTATTAACTTAGAATAAAGTATGCTTCATGGCCAGAAGAATAATTTATTCTTTTAGAGTAATATGAAGATTGCCCTGGTAAGTTTGGTGGACAAACAGATCAAGCTACTTCACATTTAGTGCTAAAGCTAGACTACAGTAATTAATATAACATTCCCTTTCATGGTCGATTTATATCCATAACTAATCAGAACACGCTTCGATTAGAGCTATAGATATATTTCACCCATTTGAGCTAGAATCGCTACAGCAACTTCAAGAAATTGTTCAACAACTAAATTGTACATATAAATAACATATAAAGTAATATAAATTAAATACAATAATATATTACAATGCACTTTATCAGTAAAATTTATTTGATTTGTTTGAAGTAAACCTTAGCTAAAATAATTTAGACATGACTGGGGGAAATATAGTCAAGCTGAATTTAGCTTTAAAATGTACCTGCATCACTTTTAGTTGGTTCTAACACTGACAACTCCCCAAAATATTTCATAATAGCACCTGAAAATGATTCTCATATCACATGGTTCTGTAACAACTCCCACAATTCCACACCACAACCAAATACCAGCACTGAACTCCATTTCCCAGCAGTATGGACTACAGACTCCACCACATGATCAGTCACATGACCCACTTCCCAGATCACCTTCACCTGATTACTAACTCAGCATTGAGACTGATCCTGTTACTAGTTAGCCTAAGAGCCTAATTCTTATGTTTTGTTTTTTTTTTCAGTTAATGATATTCAGGAAAATCCTCATCATTCAATCAGATATCTAAAATAACAGTACATAGGATAAACATTTATTAAACAACAGCACCATGCCATATCCTCCTCAGGGGAAGTGTGAGGTAAAAGGAACTGAGTGATTTCACTCTGCTCTTTAGCCGCTCGGACATGATCATCACCTGCCGCCTGCTCCACAGTAAACTGTACAGTTTGAGTTGTATTCATTGTCAGGGACAGGACTGTATCCCGTCTCACACCTGCACCTCCACAGCCTCTTGTGTTTCACTGGGAATTTGTGTTGGAAGCACTGATCTACATATAAAACTGGACAGCTCATAGAATTGTAAACTGCCAGCAGTAAGTGAAGCTGAAGGAAATGCTCTGGCGGCCATTTTACTATTCCCTTCTGACAGAGGACCTCCAACGGACGAAAACTGTTAAGATGTTATTATATATACTGTTAACCCGATGTGCTGCTTTTAACTGCAAAACAACGTTCACTAAAGGATGTGCAGAAGTGCCCACAGGTTGTAATTTACACAGACCATGTACATATTAAGCACAAATGTGTCGTTATCCCCGTGTAGAGTGGAGATAACAGTTATAATCTTTAATAATCAACAGTAAAAATACAACATCGAAGTGTATAAAATACCCCCAAAAGTACCCAATAGTGTTTTATAGAGATTTCACTCCGCACTGTTTCAGCTTTGTGGTTAAAAGGTAACAACCTAGAGCTTAGGAACAACCGGCGGCTCAACACTAAACACTAATACTTCAACACTAAAACACACACACACTTAAACACCAACACTTCAGCACTAAAACACACACACTTAAACACCAACACTTCAACACTAAAACACACACACACTTAAACACCAACACTTCAACACTAAAACACACACACACTTAAACACCAACACTTCAGCACTAAAACACACACACTTAAACACCAACACTTCAACACTAAAACACTCACACACTTAAACACCACCTCTTCAACATTAAAACACTCACACACTTAAACACCAACACTTCAACACTACTGTAATCTACTGAGAGAAAAGATACAGAAATTAATGGATTAAAAATTGCACGAGAATAAAATGAACCGGTTCTGGAAGGTAAATAAAAACGTGTAAGAATGTCCTAGTGTATATTAGCTGTGTGTGTGTGTGTGTGTGTGTGTGTGTGTGTGTGTGTGTGTGTGTGTGTGAGAGAGAATAGAATGAACCGGTCCTGGAAGGCACATCATCCCCGTTGTGAATGAGTTTATATTTATTCAGTAGTATTGAGTGGTTTGTGACTTTCTTTGGGCTGTTTTGGCTCTGAGGATCTGGCAACCCAGAATCCCCTCCACACACACACACACACACACACACACACACACAGCTATAACACACAGCTGTATTTAATGCCCATTAGTGTAATAAAGTCATTATTTTCTGTATCTTTACCCTCAGTAGATTACAGTAGTGTTGAAGTGTTGGTGTTGAAGTGTGTGTGTGTTTTAGTGTTGAAGTGTTGGTGTTGAAGTGTTGGTGTTTAAGTGTGTGTGTTTTAGTGTTGAAGTGTTGGTGTTTAAGTGTGTGTGTGTTTTAGTGTTTAAGTGTGTAAGTATTAGTGTTTACTGTTGAGCCGCAGGTTGTTGCTCTCTGTTCTTACCTTTTAACCACAAAGCTGATATTTTAACACATCATCCCCATTGTGAAAGAGTTTATATTTATGTGGTTAAATATTCTCTGTACACAAATGTCCGCCGTATATGTGTTTTATGCTTCAGAGCTCCGACCGCTGAGCTTTATATATATATATATATATATATATATATATATATATATATATATATATATATATATATAATCAGTGATTACGAGTTCAGAATGTTAGGAAATACAAAGATGGCGGCGCAGTAGCTTCACTGTTGGTGACGTCATGAGCTATCCAGTTATAAATATAGATCAGTGGTTGGAAGTCATTTTTTTAAGAACCGCATGACTGAGTTTCCATAACCATGGCAACGATGACGTTGAGATGCAAGTTCACACAGCACATGTACATTCTCTGCCTGCTGTTTCTTGTGAAACTGGTTTCATTTTGTTCACCATTATGTTTGTCTCACCACTGTGAAGACTTAGTGTCTGAAACAATGTGTACGAGAATACGGGAGAAATCACATCCTGTATTAACTGAATAAGGGACGCAGCTTTTTATTTTTCAATTGAGACAATCCCATATTATACGGGACGGGGGGCGACCCTACTCTAGATACTAGCTAGTTAGCTGTAGTTAGCCATCAACTTTATCCATTTTAATTACGTCAACAAGTGGAAGTAAGAAAGTGGACAAATTGACTAAAATTAATTATGTTCTTTTTTTTTTCTTTTTTTTTTTTTATAGTTTTACTTTTTCCTTTGCGTTTTTACACAGAGCTTCATGATCACAGCTTCTTCATGATCTTCTGACATTAGTTACACTAGTTACCTCTTTTAGTTACATAAATTGCAGTTTATATTACTGCACTAAAGCCCCTGTGACTCTCTAATAACATAAATCTTTTGCTTAATGATAGTAACGTGTGTTTTTTCTTTTATATCTATTTTAAAACTCATGGAGCCCCCTGGTGGTGATTTAGATTTTGGCCGGAGTGTCACTGTAAGCATATTGTCTAAATGGAGTTTGTAATTTAGCATTTATGAAAATGAGAAGGTTCAGTGAAAGCTTTGAGGGCTTGTTTGATAATCTGCACTAGTGTTAGTTCATTATGTTTTATTTTATTTCCTTCAGTATCAGCTGTGATTCACTTGGAGTGAAAAGTTGGTCAGCTCTGGTCTCAGCGCTCAGCTCAGAAACCTCCAATCTGAGAGAACTGCATCTGACTGTGAAAACACTGGATCTGACCTGGAATAAACTAGGAGACTCAGGAGTGAAGATTCTCTGTGCTGGACTGGAGAATCCTCACTGTAAAGTGGAGACACTGAGGTAAGATCATTTCTCTGAGAGACACAATAACTCACTAAAAGCAGCAGTTTTATACAGTGATGTTTTTCACCTGAAATTTTCTGTAACAGTACAACATGCAGAACAAATAGATTAGTCATTAAGTGATAATGATTTCTCTCCAGAATCACTTATGGATTAAATAAATAAATAAATGTATTTATAATTAGATACATGTGCATTAAAAATAGAGATAAACAGAGAAAAGTTCTTCAAAACCTGACTCATTACTTTTAAAGACAGCAATACTTTTGCAGCTCTAGTTCACTTAATATCAATCATTCTAAATAACAGCAGCAGTGGTGAAGCTACGGGGGGCCTGGGCCCATCCATTAGGAGGCCTGGCCCACCCAAAAAAGTGCTGTTATAATGTTAACATTACCCACAAACCCCAGTTCTCAGTCACTAGGAGCTGCTGCTTTAAGAAGCTGCATTGAGTGACGTTGCTCAGTAACATTTCTGCGTGGTGTGTAGCCGTGTAGCAGACTAGTTCAATAAAGAGTTTACCTTCTCTGAAACAGACGCCACACCGTGTCTTTCCCCCTTCTGTAAAAATGATCACTTTAAATATTACAACAATCAAAGAATAAGCCGACAGTTATAATGGTTCTCCTAATAGATTTAAAAGAAATCTAATTTTTTTCTGAAACAGTATTTTGTCCAAATGTCATTGGATAGATGTTCCCTCATGATTTAACATCATAGCCTATTAGAAACGTTACGTTTAAATCATTTTAAAAAATGCTGTGTTTGAACTGATAGGCCTGTAAATGTTAACAGTTAAACACAAAAAACCTCTTGGTCTCTGTCTGCTTATGTAACTACGACACTTCATAGGGTGAGTCTGCACATTTCCTCACTTCCTGTTGTAGTCTATGTAGACTAATGTTAAAATGTTGAAACCCTATTTTGTTTATTTTGTGTAGTTATTGTTTGGGAAAGCTGCCCAGTATGTGTGATTGTATTTCACTGAAATTAAATTCTAGTTTTAATGTCAGAAGCAGCTGTAGTACAAACAGCTCTAATTTTATCAGGTTATTTTCTCCAACCAGGTACGTTTCACTTTGTGATTTTCTGTTAGGGGTGTGTGTGTGTGTGTGTGTGTGTGTGTGTGTGTGTGTGTGTGTGTGTGTGTGTGTGTGTGTGTGTGTGTGTGTTAGGGTTGCACAGTATACCGGTACTACGGTAGTATCGCGATACTGAAGCTTCAAAATACCGCCGATGCCACTGTATTTTTAAACGGTAGTATCGTCAGTACAGTAGTACCATAAGTAATGTTGTATGTGCAGCAGTTAATACTATTTTCACTAAAACGACACCTTACTGCTTTTGCAGAATACACAAAGGTTAGTGACACTTTATTTAACCTAAATTCTTTACCTTAATCTTTAAAGATTTCCTCTTTGCTACCAAGCAAGCTAACGTTTTGCTAACCGCTGTGTGAAAATAAATAAAATTAGGCTTGTTTGCTAGTAAGCGAGTTAACGTTATGCTAACCGGTGTGTCTAAACACTAATATCAGGCTGCGGTCAAGCCAGCCTCCACTTCCAAAAACACGGTCAAGCTATAGCCCCCACTGTGATTTGTGGTGCGCATATATACTAGTCATTGTGATAATAGTGTGTGGGACAGATTTCAAAATAAAACCTCAGTGAATTCAGTGAATGTGATTTTACATTGATTCAGTCACTCAGTCTCAATCAATATAAGATCACATCAAACTAAATGAATGCATATTAAAAAAAGATTAAATAAATAAATAAAACCTGCAAAATAAAATCATGCACTGTGTTATTTTGTAACTTCAGATATTTATTAAAAATAAATCCTGTTTTCACACACTGATTTCACTCTAGAATAAGAGTATGCCAACTTGTCCCTTACTCAATATCAAAGCATTCTGATGTTTCTTTTCAAAATTAAAGTCCTCTGAAATGTCATGTGCTCAGTGTTATTTTGTAAATTTCTCTGTGTTTTCTGTTTTGCAATATCTAAGTGACAAATAGTAATTACTTTTCCTAATGCTATTTTGCAATGTATACATTTAGATTTCTGTGTTGTCAGCAGATCTACATACTGGCTGCATATTTATGAAATTTTATTTGTAATAAATAATAACCAGTTTGTCTTCACAAAGCTCTATTCAAAAGAGATTCCACAATGGAAAAAAAAGATAATTAAAATATTACTAAAAGTTATACTGAAAATACAGTTGTACGGGGGGGAGGGGTCACATTTAAAATTAAAAACCGTTTAAAATACAAAAAATTGCAAGAAAAAAATCATGAAACAAAAAACTGATATATGGAACATGGAGAAGCAGAAACCCTGCAAGGGCTTATTTAAAGACGCCAAATGTTTCTTTCTTCTACTTATTCTTTAATAAATTATATTTTTATGTGTAATGTTTAATGTTTACAAACCTGTTAGTTCTGTCAGTCAAACACTGTGCAAATATAATTTGAGTCTTTTTACCACGTCCTCTCACACCATAACATTTTTATCATTAACTGCATCTCACTCACCTCACACTTTTAACATTATTAACATTAACCACAAACTGCACAGTTAAACATCTGTGTATCGTTAAGATCTACAATCTAGTGTGCACTGTTTTACACTCACATGACAGTAGCCTCTAACAATAATCATCAGCCAAGTCAGATATGCTGAGGATACCTAGTGTGTGTGTGTGTGTGTGTGTGTGTGTGTGTGTGTGTGTGTGTGTGTGTGTGTGTGTGTGTGTGTGTGTGTGTGTGTGCATGTGTGCGCGCTACATAAACAACTTCCAAACCTCGAGTGATAGCCTTTCAGCTCATTGGCCACTTTTTGCAGTCATGTAAGTTCTTTTGAGCGACTGCTGGCTTTTGAGTTTTATTTTCAAACCTGTGCCCACCCTGTTTTACCCAGGCCCACCCACTGTTCAATTTCTGGCCTTGCGGCTGAACAGTGCTAATGTTTTGGTCAGTGTTAATTATAGCTTGTGATTGGTGAAGAGAGGACAAACTTTATTAAATTGAACAGAATATGTAACCAGGCACACTTCCAAATTTTTGGGGTGATCCTTCCTCAAATGCACAAAAGTTTATCACATCTGACCCTCTGTCTTCGTGTACATTTTCTATTTACTGTGGATTTCACATTTTAAACCTGTAGGACCTGATGAACTTAATTTGTAGACATTTTTACACTGTACCGGTTGTATATGGAGTTAATTTTGTGCCAAAAGTTTCAAATTAAATAATAAAATCCACAAGCAAAATATTAATTATCAAAATGTAAAAAATATTTTTGAAATGCGCAATGAGAATCAAATCAGACTTAATTCTGTCTGATTTTTTTCTATTTGCAGATTGATGCAGGTTTTTTTTCTTTGCTTCTGACTTTTGGCACATTTTTACAGGGGGTGGGTCTCAGAAGAAAGGCGTTCACCTTAAATCTCTATTGGTTGTTGTGGAAAAAATCTCTCCAGAAAGTCTGAATTATGCAAACACACACATGCCTTTATATACTTTTCTGAAACAGTAAACTTATCTCTAGACGGGGTATTAACCTTTTCTTTCTAAAAACAAACCAATCTCTGTCACCTTCATTAATTATTCATGTCTATATGATATCTCATACATATGTGGTGCATGTGTAGTTAACTGATTTTTTTCTATAAGGTTTTCTTAGGACAAGGCCACATTTATGGTGCATGTGCAATCAGTCGATTATTTTAAAAGGTTTTATCAGGACATGATTTTCACTCTGTCCCCAAATTCACCCCTTTACCTCAATGATTTTTGGCTTTCGTCCCAGCCCGATAATCTTTTTTCTGGAAGCCTTATCTTCAGTGTGACACTGGTCTGCATGCCTTAAAGGGGTCTTGATTGAAAACACAGTTTTGGTGAATGTCTAATTGCTAATTTATTGTCATACAGTGAAATTGTTGTGCAGGGAAGATATAGGATTCTTCTAACTCAGTACACATTTAGACTATAGTCTGATTATAATGTATTTTACGTTATAATTATACTTCTAAGTATTGATTATACATATTGATTATGCTTGTTAACTCATATTGATTATTAGATTATGCTTTTAGAGGATGTTTTGTTATTATATTCTATATGGTCAACTGATTTTGGAGTGGTACGTGCTCTGAAAATTAGCCACGCCCACTCCATTAAAGGTGGAGCTGCCTCTGACATGGCAGAACGAACAGCCGAGAGCTCAGCAATTAAATGAGTAGCTACTGAGTCCCTTTCTCTCTCTCTCTCTCTCTCTCTCTCTCTCTCTCTCTCTCTCTCTCTCTCTCTCTCTGATTAAAGTTCATGGTCAGTCTGCTGTTCTCTGTTCAGCTTCAGCTGCTGATAGTTTAATATCACACACAACAGATGAGAGAAACTAAATATAACACTCAGTGTGATCATTTTTAATGACATTGTTAATTAGAATAAACAGGTGATATTAAATCCTCATGTCATTCTGAATAATAAAATCATTTTACAAACACATCATCTTTAAAGTAAGTCTTAAACCAAGATAAAAATCTGTTGATGAAGAGTGTGTCATTGTCTCTCTACAGGTTGTGTGATTGTGGTGTCTCAGATGAAGGCTGTGCTGCTCTGACTTCAGCTCTGAGATCAAACCCCTCACACCTGAGAGACCTGAATCTGTCCTATAATAATGTAGGAGACTCAGGAGTGAAGAGTCTCTCTGCTGTACTGGAGAATCCTCACTGTAAACTGGAGATACTGGGGTAAGATCATCTCTCTGAGAGTCACATGACCTGCTCCTCAGTAAAGGTACGTTCACACATGCATTGATTTTATCACTGCATGTCGCCAGTCGCTGTACTATAGAGTCACCAATAGGCGTTCCTACTACTGGTTGCCATAGTAACATGGGTGGTACAACTAGCATTCCACTTTTGACAACAAACCAGTTTACTTGCTGCTAAAATGAAACATTCTGGAGGGAGAGAGATCTTATATAAATTCACCAGTGTATATATGCATCATATCCTACGAGATGAAGGAGAAGCAGTGTGAGCTCTTTGCCATTGTGTCCGTCTATCTGCGGCAAAAGCGCAAGCGCCAATTAGCTTAGCTTAGTTTATGGCCTTTGCGTGTTTAAAGCATAATAATAATAATGAAACACACTCAGTTTTTATTGCAGTTGAGCAAAATCCCGGTGTAGCTCCTATCTCAGTAAGTGAGCGTCACCATCAGGGTGTCATTCACTATATGTTGGATGGTGATCGGGAGCCGGACCGCAGCTCTTCGGCCGAGGCCTCTGTGCTTCCTGGGTGAAGTGTCCGGCTCGGTGCTGCACCCAAGATAGGAGCTACACTGGGATTTTGCTCAATTGCAACAAAAATTGAGTGTTTCATTGTTTCTGTTCTTTTATATATATATATATATAATCACCCACATCTAGTCGCCGTCGCTCATGTCTCCGGAAGTCATCAGCTCTCATTGAAAATGAACGGTCTCCAGTCTCTATGTCGCTGCGAGTCTCTGTGTGTGTGAATGCACCTTGCAGAAGATTGAGGTTCATCATCAATGTCCTGAGGAGGAAGATTGTTTATTTTCACTGCACACTGATGAAATACTCAAATACATTCATATAGTAACACAGAGCTGAAGGTGAGAACAGGATCAGTAGGTGTGTGTATGAGAGGAGATCACAGTGCATGCTCACTACTGTATGTTTTAATGTACAGATATGATTAAAATAATGAACATAAAAATGTCCAAACTCCAATCCACAGCCAAAGAAATCAGTCCACGCTAGTGAGTCAAAAGTAGCTCAATTCCTCATTAAAACCGGGGACCTGGCAACCGCTCCCAACACACACATGGTGCTAATTTACACCTGGTTTTGAGAGGAGGACAAAATAACGTGTAAAACTGATGACTGCTAATCTCACAATCTTTATTAAACTGAGCAGAAAATGTAACCAGACACACTTCCAATGTTTCTACACTTTTTTGGAGATTCTTCCTCAAATGCACAAAAAGCTCAGCACATCTGTCCCTCTGTCTTCATCTCATTCTTCTGTAGACGTTTTATTTACTGTGAATTTCACATCCTAAACCCATAAAACCTGATGAACCCAATTTGTAGACATTTTTACTCTCCATCAGTTTTATATGGAGTTCATTTTGTGTCAAAACTTTCAAATGAAGTATTAAAATATTAGTTAAATATTAATGATCAAAATATAAAAATATTTAGCAAATTTGCAAAAAAAATGAGAATCAAATCAAAATAAAATTTTCAAAAAGATTACTTCTGATTCTCTCTCATTTTACTTAAGTTGTTTTTTATTTGCAGTTTCTTCTAATACTGTTTATTTTTATTTTTATTTTTTTTTTGTTGCTTTTTTTGCTTCGGACTTTTGGCAAATGTTTACAGGGGGTGGGTCTCTGTGATTTGTGGTGCGCATATATACTAGTCATTGTGATAATAGCGTGTGGGACAGATTTCAAAATAAAACCTCAGTGAATTCAGTGAATGTGATTTTACATTGATTCAGTCACTCAGTCTCAATCAATATAAGATCACATCAAACTAAATGAATGCATATTAAAAAAAGATTAAATAAATAAATAAAACCTGCAAACTAAAATCATGTGCTGTTATTTTGTAACTTCAGATATTTATTAAAAATAAACCCTGATTTCACTCTAGAATAAGAGTATGCCACCTTGTCCCTTACTCAATATCAAAGCATTCTGATGTTTCTTTTCAAAATTAAAGTCCTCTGAAATGTCATGTGCTCAGTGTTATTTTGTAAAGTTAGATATTTATTAAAAATAAACTCTGTGTTTTCTGTTGTGCAATATCTAAGTGGCAAATAGTAATTACTTTTCCTAATGCTATTTTGCAATGTGTACATTTAGATTTCTGTGCTGTCAGCAGATCTACATACTGGCTGCATATTTATCAAATTTTATTTATAATAAATAATAACCAGTTTGTCTTCACAAAGCTCTATTCAAAAGAGATTCCACAATGGAAAATAAAGATCATTAAAATATTAATAAAAATAATACTGAAAATACATGTGAATATGAAAATATTGTAAAGGTTTGGGGGTTTTTAAGGGAAGGGGAAGAAAAAGTTTTCAATTTTTTTTAGAAGAAAAATGTCTAAATGAATTTTAATTTTTAATATAAAATGTAATTGTTATAAAAGATTGTGTTAATAAAGGAGTGTAAAAATCAAATCTCTCTCTCTCTCTCTCTCTCTCTCTCTCTCTCTCTCTCTCTCTGATTAAAGTTCATGGTCAGTCTGCTGTTCTCTGTTCAGCTTCAGCTGCTGATAGTTTAATATCACACACAACAGATGAGAGAAACTAAATATAACACTCAGTGTGATCATTTTTAATGACATTGTTAATTAGAATAAACAGGTGATATTAAATCCTCATGTCATTCTGAATAATAAAATCATTTTACAAACACATGATCTTTAAAGTAAGTCTTAAACCAAGATAAAAATCTGTTGATGAAGAGTGTGTCATTGTGTCTCTCTACAGGTTGTGTGATTGTGGTGTCTCAGATGAAGGCTGTGGTGCTCTGACTTCAGCTCTGAGATCAAACCCCTCACACCTGAGAGAACTGGATCTGTCCTCTAATAATGTAGGAGACTCAGGAGTGAAGAGTCTCTCTGCTGTACTGGAGAATCCTCACTGTAAACTGGAGATACTGGGGTAAGATCATCTCTCTGAGAGTCACATGACCTGCTCCTCAGTAAGACACATTCTCTAATAGTGAGACTGAAGCAGAAGTTTTAGGTTCATCATCAATGTCCTGAGGAGGAAGATTGTTTCTTTTCACTGCACACTGATGATTTGTCACAGAGTCTTTGGGTCAGATGTACGTATGTGAGAAGCTGCAGCACAAAACGTGACTTGATGCGACTGCAATGTGTCTGAAATTACTGTGAAATTTACTAAAACATCGTAACTAATCACACAAACTGCACACTGGGACACAAACTAAATGCACTGTGTGTGAGCTGCAGGGTTTAAAAGCAGCAGGGAAATGGAAAAAAAAATTCTAAATGAAAAGGTAGAGAAATCTAAATTTAATAAGGAGCAAAAGAGAGTTTACCAAAAAAATTGTAAACCACAGCAACACATTTGTTGATTTTTTAAAATTTGTTCTTAAAACTGAAATAGTTCATTCAGTACGTCTTCTTCTAGCTGCTATGAACAGGGTTGCCAGATCTGTGTTACAGAAGCAGCTCAGTGAACAAGCAGTATTAAAACCATGCAGTTTTCCTCAATAGTTCTTTCACTAAGGTCCTAAAATCCTCTCGTATTATTCCACATTTTGTGATAAATAAAGAATGTCTATGAGTAAACCCACTGACTCAAATACATTCATATAGTAACACAGAGCTGAAGGTGAGAACAGGATCAATAGGTGTGTGTATGAGAGGAGATCACAGTGCATGCTCACTACTGTATGTTTTAATGTACAGATATGTAAGGGATAATCCCCGGCTAGGTGTGTGTCACACGATTTTAATACACCACGTGGAGGCAAAGAACCACCCGACACCATACATTTCACATACATTGAAAAACTGTGATTTCTAAATTATTTCACTACTTGCACTTGCAAAGGAGTTTGTGAACACTTTGAAATGACCTGAATTTCTGCATTTATTAATAATAAAACATGTTTTAATCTTCATTCAAGTCATAATAATAGACAAACACATTCTGCAGAAATAAAACACAGTCACAGTTGTTCTTGTCAATACTGAATAAACCATTTACACATTCACAGTCTGGCTTTAAAAAAGTACATGAACCAAGGAGCTAACAACTTCTCCAAAAACTAGAGTCTGACCCTGTTCTATAAAATACACACAGTCTGATTACTGACAGTCTGATCTTCTCAAGAAAGATCTGTTCATGTGAACGCTGATTTTAAAAAAAAGAGAGAGATTTTGTTAAGATGTGTGAAGAAGGGAAAAGTTTGTAATTTCTAAAGACCTGGTGTGTG
The DNA here is from genome assembly GCA_023630585.1 of Cranoglanis bouderius. NCBI lineage: Eukaryota > Metazoa > Chordata > Actinopteri > Siluriformes > Cranoglanididae > Cranoglanis > Cranoglanis bouderius. The sequence goes on along the minus strand of CM042538.1, from coordinate 9,955,830 downwards.
TTACTCAGTCCACAATAAGACAAACTGTCTACAACCAGAGGAAAGTCAGTGCTGTTGCTCCTCTGCCTAAGATCCAGGCGTCCTGCAAAGATCACACCAAGAGCACAGCATGTAATACTGAAGGAGGTGAAAGAGAAACCAAAAGGAAACAGCAAAAGACCTGCAGAAATCTCTAGAACTCACTGAAGTCTCTGTTCATGTGTCCACTTTAAGAAAAAACACTGAACAATAATGTTGTTAAAGGAAGAACTTCACAGAGGAAACTGCTGCTCTCCAACAAACACTGTGTCATTGTCACAAGTGTGGTGTCTCAGATGAAGGCTGTGCTGCTCTGACTTCAGCTCTGAGATCAAACCCCTCACACCTGAGATACCTGGATCTGTCCTGGAATAAAATAGGAGACTCAGGAAAGAAGCTGCTCTCTGCTCTTAAGGATGATAAACATTACAAACTTCAGTATCTGGGGTGAGTAATGACCTTTTTAGATAAATGTTGGAAAAAATAAAAGACTAATCATTTAACGTCATTATCATTAGTTTGTACATTTCTCTTTAGTTCCAATAAATATCAGATCACCAGGTTAGGAAATAAAACCAGTTTTAGAAAATTTCACTAAATTCTATTTAATCTGAATTTTTCTAACAGTCGGCTTTAATGCTGTTTTGTGTTCAGTAAAGTGTGTTGATTTAAAATTCATGTGAAGGCAGAAGACAGGGAGTCAGACAGAGTCTACAAAATGTCACAAATGAGTGCATGAGAGTGATTGTAAATGAACACCTCGTCTCCTTGTGACACCCTGCTATCTCTGACTTCATACTGCTGCTTTTGTCTGAACAAGATGATCTCTGCTTTTCCCTGTTTCTGATAAGCAGCACACTTTCTTCTCAACTCTCATAAAAGCTCATTAAAATCATCATCTTTTATGCCACAGATATTTGATTTAAGCAGCCACTTTACTCACTCTGACACTTCTTCCAGCACCCTACCTCCACACCGTGTCTTCTGTCATTCCTGTAAAATTCACCTCAGCTTCTTATTAAAGTCTGCACTTAAATATAAATGTAGAACAAGAGCTAAATGACACAGTAGTGTTCATTATTTAAAAAAGCTCCAAAGCGTGTGATTGGATAAGAGCAGTGATGTGATGGGTAAATATCTGCTCATTCTCCTGTTAGAACTTGTGGAAGTTCTCATTTGTTCGAGCTAAATGTTATAACACAGATGTTAGTAAGAATGAAGAAATGTTGAATGATTAATTATAAACAGGAGATGATGATGTTTCTCTTGGAGCAGAGACGATTACATGCTGTTGATCATGAAGTACCACAGTCCAGTTTGTGGTTATTAATTCACATGTTTTTCTTTTATATTCAGGGTGTGATGAACATCTGTGTGTGTGATGAAGACTCCAGTGTTCCTGCATTTCCATGTTGGAGAATAGAGAACACGTTTATAAACACATCACTCATTTAGTTATAACACATTAAACAGACTCAGAGACGTGAGACGTGTGTGTTCATCGTGCACAGTGAATCAGACTGCACACAATTCTACACTGAGTGTATAACGACCTCTGACCCCTGGATAAAATTCCCCGGACCTCAATCCCATAAAAACCTGAGGGATTATTTGGAACAGCAGGTGAAAAAGCACACGAACTCGAGCTGAACCCAGTCAGTGGAAGAGAGAAAAAATGGACAGAAACAGTTTCAAGACATTGGAGGAATTCTCACCTGACAGGACTGGCATCTGAGGAGTTTATCTGAGGGGTTTAATTAATGTCCCAGTGCTGTTATACTAAATATCAGCACTCTTGGAAAGAGTCCAATCAAATTAATAGACCAGAACTAACTGCTGTATAATATAGTATTAATGGTTTATTTGAGTTTTTTTATTGTTTATGTAATTAGTATTTGTTTAATATTGTAATAAGTTTTCTTACACATGCATACTGTATCTGTTTATCTTGTCATGTCAACACACACACACCATGCTCAATGTAAAGTTCACAGTCATATGATTACTGATTGCACACACCTGGACCTGATCACCACCAAACACTATAAATTCAGCACTGGTTCAGTTCTGTATTCACACCTGACACCCAACATTTGTTCTCTTTTTCTTTATGTATTTTTGGATTCTGGACTGTTTCTCTGGTTTTGTGATTTTTTCTTGATCTCTGACTGAACATCACCTGACCTTGTGTCTGTCTCTCCACCTTGAATTACGGCTAGTGTTTTGGATTGCCAGTATTTTAATAAAAGGCATTCACTGCCACCGTCAGTGTCTCTGCTGCCTGACCTGCTGGTTACATTACTACAGTTATATAGTACTTAAGTATTTACAATGTCTTGCATAATCAAATACATTTAAAAAATAAAATTCATAAATACTGTTATTTGTAATTGTCAATATTTTTGTTTAAAATGATCATGTATTTTAACGTGTTCAGATTCATTGTGCACACTGAAGTGGTAAGAACTGCTCTCATATCATCTTAAGCCGGGTTTACACTGTACGATATTCAGCCTGATTTTACTGTCGCAGGCTCAGTCGTAAATTGCAAAAGATAATCTTTGGTCGTGAGTTGAGATCAGTGGTATTAAAACCTATGTGCCGCTCAGCCTCAGCCGATTTAGTGCAGCTGTGACCAAAGACAGCCGACGACAAAGTTCTGTCAGTGTCAGAAAACTTAGTTTAAAATCTCAGAGTGTGAGCGCTGCTACGACACTCGTCTAAAATCTACCAGGACATTTAGCAGAACGATCATAATTTCACTGCAGTTAAGCAGCTGCTCCTCCTGAAAACACGGTTATTATCGGCACGTAAATTTTAGCGGCGCTGCTTTTAGGCACTTAGCGGTAATAGCGCCGAAATCGAAAAGCGAAAAACTTAACTTTTACAAAATTATATTTTAAAATAAATAAATAACAAAACCAACACACAACAGTTCACAGTAATTATGAGTTTACAACATTTTTATATTTACGCTTTTACATTAAAAATTTTTGGCAATTTTTTTGCTGTAGACTGAAGACGTTTGGGTTTGAGATCAAAAGATGAAAATGAGAAGAGAGTTTAGAATTTCAGCTTTTATTTCCTGGTATTTATATGTAGATGTGTTAAACGACGTAGAACATAGCACATTTTCTATCAGACCACCCACTTTGTAGGTGAGCAAAAATATTGGAACATGTGACTGACAGGTGTGTCCTGTTAGATTGATTGTTTAAACAATAAATAGCTCTGAACATCTAGTCTTGGTTTTAGCCTTCAGTTTCACCTGTGAAGACTGCATTGGTTGTTAAAAAGGATATGCGAACATGAAGATCAGAGAGCTGTCTATGGGAGAAAAGCAAGCCATTTTGAATCTGAGAAAAGACGGAAAATCAGTCTGAGGCATTGCACAAGCATTGGGCATAAATAATACAACAATTTGAAATGTCCTGAAAAAGAAAGAAACCACTGGTGTACTGAGCAACAGACACCGAATGGGCCGGCCAAGGAAAACAACAACAGCTGATGACTGAAACATTGTGAGAGCTGTGAAGAAAAACCCAAAACAGTCAGTGACATCACCAATAATCTCCACAGGACAGGGGTGAAGGCATCACAACCCACCGTTCGAAGAAGACTTTGAGAGCAGAAATATAGAGGACGTACCACAAGATGCAAACCTCTCATCAGCATGAAGATTCAGAAAGCCAATTATTTAAAAAAGTTTACAACAATAACATTAATAATAACAAAAATATCTTTCCTATGGAATGTTTATTAACATTTTGAAATAAATACCTTTGTCTAATTTCAAATACTGTAATTTTGAACAACTTTAGTTATTTAGGTAAACTTAGGTAAGTCTTTCCTTGCTCCAATTTAATCTCAGTATAACTCCAAAGGGATGAATGTGTTCTTTAATTATTATTAATTATTTACATACAATAATGTCATATTATTATACTTTTGTACCTGATGAAGGATGAATGTAACCATTTCTGTCTGCAATTCTCAAATCCCTGCCTTGTTCCTCACAATGTTGATGTTGGCTGAGAGCAGGAAATTTCTCCACAATCTCTGAAGCCATCTGAAAGTCAAGAACAGATCAGTTCAGTTCAAGTAATAGCTTATGTTGAGACAATGCGTCTTCTTCAATGTAACCAAATTCGGTGCACTGTGTCTATAATGTCTCTAATGTCTGTAGCAAGTGCAGCACAGTTTCAGCAATAAGTCCAATCACTTCCATGTGGTGATTCTCTTCAGTCATTTCCTTCATGCCGTTGATTCTGAGATTTCATCTTCTCTTATATCGCTCAAGATCAGATGTTCTGCTCTCCAGCTCTGTGTGTGATGTGGTTAAACCTAGGAGCGATTTGTGATTTGAACTCAACTGTCTTGGAAATCTCTGCTATCATGATGCTGTTCCTTCGCATTTGATTCGTTATTTCTTCTCATTTTTCGTCTTGTGAATCAAAACGTGCAGTCAGTGAAGTAATGACTTGCAGCAGAGTCGCATTGGTGACATCGTCATCATGAGCTCTTAATGTTTTCGAAGCATTTGAGTCCCGCCGTCTCTGTGTTAAATCAGCCTTGACCTCCATCTCTGAGTCGCCCGACACTGAAGCTGGGGCCGTGTGCTGAGCCGGAGGAGGAATCATTCTCTTAGGGTGAGTCGTTTGCTGAGGAGATTTCCTCATTTTACGAACAATGAATCAATCGAGCAATGTCTAAATCAGATTTTGGGTAGATGTGAATGAGAATTCAGTAACTTTCCAATCAAAATGAAGAGACTAGCTATAGGCAGCTCAGTAAAGGTACATGTGCTTAACCCACCATCTGAGTCCAAATCTCTTGTGCAGGTTTCATTTGTTTGGCAGGAAAGAGGCTGTGACAGTTTCAGAGTTCGACTTCATCTATAAATGTGAGGATGCTAAATATTCATACCAATAAACCGGGTAGATTTTTACAGTAAAAAAAAGTTATGTACTTTATGTAAGTTATGTATTTTAATAATTACACTTTACAGCTACGTTTATTGGTCCATTAATATTTTTCATATACTGTAAGTGTATGTGCTGTTGAACAATATGCCTTCTTGATATAGCGTTAGAATGGATTGAACAAAATATATCAAATAAAGGTTTAATTTGTAGTGATTCAGTATCTGTCCTCCGGAGTCTCAAATCAGGTTTGGCCAGAAATCATCAGGAGCTATTTTATGAAATAATGATTATCCACTCAAGAATAAAGAAGCAAGATAATGAGGTTATATTCATGTGGATCCCAGCGCAGATTGGCATTATGGGAAATGAAAGGGTAGACAAAATAGCCAAGCAAGCGTTGAAAAAAGAGATTATAGACACAGACATCAATCTTTCAAGATCAGAAGGGAAGAGCATTGTATGGGAAAGAATTATTAAAGAATGACAACAACAATGGGATCAGGAATTAAAAGGAAGACATCTATATTCATTAAAAGAAGAGTTGACACTTATTTGTAGGAAATATGAAATACAGAGGATGGACATGATAACAGACATGGAAAGAATAGGATTAACAGGACATGGAGTGAAGAATATATTGGGATGCAGTGGGAGTGAACAAGGAGGGAAATACTTGATCTGCTTTCTAATAAAAACTGGACTAATGACGAGAATATGACATGGTGCTCTGTATAGGAGTTAATTAAGTCCAGAAGATGGCAGTAGTGCAACATCAAGGATGCAAGCTGCCGTTAAAATCCAAAGAAGAAGAAGAAGTAGTGCACTATATAGGAGATAGGGAGCGGTTTCAGACACAGCGCGTCTTTACATGCAGTGACGACATTTAGAATCAGAATCAGAATCAGAATCACCTTTTTCGCCAAGTACTGCGGTTTACGTCACTGTTATATATATAGATAGAGAGAGAGAGAGAGATCAGTTGTTTATATGTACAAGGAATGTGTGTCAGTTTACTTGTGCTTAACAATAACAGTAAAGCTAATTATCCAATTAAAACAACATCATGGTAAATATAAATGTACTTTGAACAAATGAAATATTTGATCAATTTAAAGGGTTAAATGTGTTTCATAGCTAACAGGCTAACTTTCGATAACCAATACAGCTTACCTATGTTACAAACCGCTAGTTAGCTAAACAACATTAGAGCCTAGTCTAGTCTTTTGTTGTTAAATGTATGTTTAAGTTTTAAATATGGAGTTAAGGCTAAACTAATAACATATTACTGTTTCAGCCTCCGAAAAAGAAAGGCACAGGGAAGTCTGTGAAGGGAAAGAGCAGTACTGTAGTCTATGGACTTTCTACAGAGGACATGTCGAAGGAGCAGGTAAAGTTTAAGAAATGTGCAAACTGTCTTATCCTAACTAAATCATCACCTAAATATAAATGTATAAATATAGTAACCTTTTTTAATTAATTCTAAAAAATCAGATGAAAATATACAAACACTTTCAGGAGAACATTAAGAAACATTCAACAAAACATTCGAATAAAATATTTATGGGGCAACAGCCTGCTCTTCTCCAGTCTGTATTGTCAACTAGGGCGGCCCAATGGGATCTGCCTCGAGGAAAAATTCGGTCTCTCTTCTGAAAAATCTGGCGAATATGTTTATTATTACATTTCTTGTCATAAATACCGATGCCGTCCGGTAACAGAGCCGACTCCTTTGTATCTTTGTGCCCATACAATATATGGCTCTTAACCAGCTGCACTAGACCTGTGGGAATATCTCTAAGAACAGTATTATATTCTTTAAAAGGAAGAGGGAAGTCATGGACAGTCATGAAGCGTTCATAAGACAAGACGTTACCAGAATCATCAAATAAAGAAAGGATCTAAATTAAACCTCTATTGAACTAATTGGGGGGAAAAGAGATTTGTTCCTAACAGTTATATCCATATTATTCCACAAGAGAGTTTTGTGTGGTGAGAAATTGTGGATGTAACACAACTTCCATGCAAGAAGAGCCTGCTGATGAAAATGAGCTAATTTAACCAGGAGTTTATTATACATTTAATTACATTTTAAGATAAAGGGGAGGCCTCTGATTTTATTAAAGATATAATTAGGAATAAAAAACCATCCAGAATTTGGATTTATTAGACATCTTCTCAGCCAATTTATTTTAAATGCATTAATAGTGTTATGAAAATTTAGACCTTCCAGTCCCCCATCACTTCTACAATTGGAAATCACCGCTTTTTTAAGTTTGTGAGATCTGTTTTTCTATATAAAGTCAAGGAAAATTTTATTGACACCTTTAGCAGTGCAATCATTGACGTATAAAGAAAGCGAAGGATACATGAAACGAGAAAGACCTTCCTCTTTAGAGAGGAGAACCCTACCATAGACAAATTAAGTTGTTGACTGGCTACTAAATTTTTGGTTAAATGAATATCTAAATACTTTACTGGGTCTTTGACCGGATATAAATATAGTAACCCATAATCAATGAGCACGGACTGAGACATTATTTTTTATACATTATAACTACATTTAATGTGGTGGAACGTCAATAAAACAATCCCTTACGATATAGCAGCTATAAACACTTGTTTATTTTCACACTGCACTGTAGATTAGCATTAACTAAGATCATTTTTTGTAATTGATTTGCTTTGTAACACTCCATTGTGTGCTGTAATTCACCACTAATGTTGATTCTCCGTCAGCTGGAAGAACACATTATCCGGCTGCGTGAGGAGCTGGACCGGGAGCGAAAAGAGTGCAGTTACTTCCAGCTGGAAAGAGATAAGATACACACCTTTCGGGAGATCACCAAAGGTCAACTAGAGGAGAAGAAAGCTGAGCTCAGGAACAGAGAGAGCGAAATGGAAGAAGCTGAAGAGAAACATCAATCTGAGATCAGGGTATCAGTAATAATGATCAGCGTTCTTCAGTGACTCAGAAAATGTCTAAAAGGACGCATCTTATGTTCTGTTTTTTTCTTGTCTTCAGATGTACAAGCAGAAGGTTAAACACTTGCTGTATGAACATCAAAATAGGATTGCAGAGGTTAAGACCGAGGGAGTGGCTGCCACTAAACTCCTGAAGGAAGAGCAGGCAGACCAGGAGAACCAGCTGCGGAGAGGCATGCGCAGACTGAAAGTGGATATGAAAGAACAGGAGCTGTCCTACGAGAACCTCATCAAGAACCTAAAACTGGTGTGTGCTTGTTAGTCCGTTTATTATTAACCTTAGTTCACAAGTCTCAAACTCAAGCGTTTTCCGATCACACGGTGCTGAAACTCTGGTTAAAATCAGTGCTTATCTGTTGCGTGTGATGTGATAACGTACCCAAAAACCATCCAGAAATGCCTCAGTGCTGGCCTTTAGTGTGATTCAGTGATTGATAATATATTGATAAATATAATGCAGATGTCTGTACTGGACCTTCAGATTATTCATCAATACTGTCATGTTAATAGACACTCATTTGTTTCCACAGAGCCATGATAAGGAAATCACCAAGCTGAGAAGTGAACTGGAGGAAGAAGTACGAGGTAGTGTATTAATAGTGTCTGGCTTTGACTCTCCGTGAAATGAAATGTAACTGTACATGGAGCATTGTACCACATCTTAACCTGCTGATGTTTATCTACAGAAATCGAGGCTACATATGAGAAGAAGATGGAAAAACAGCGAGAAGAGCAAGAACTGAGGCGCAGGACTGAAATCCGTGAGATCGAGCAAAGGAAGAGCCTCCACATAAACACGCTGATAAAGAACCACGAGAAAGCGTTCAGTGATATTAAGAACTATTATAGAGATATCACTCTCGAGAACGTCAACCAAATCGGCTCGCTTAAGGTACTCTGAGAAGAGTTATCATCTCCTGCTGGATAGCTTTACATCAGATTTATTCTTATAATCTATCCAGAACTGCTTAAGTCATCAGTACACCCATCCTTAAAACCTTAATTATTCATTTGCTGCAAATGGGTGTCACAGAAGTGTTTCATTTATCTGCATAATCTCCATTTTGTTTGGAGAAAGTGTTCCAGCGCTTAACGAGTGTCAGTTTCTTCTAGAAAAAAAAATCTTCCGGTTGCTAATTCATGTCGTACTTTCAAGTATTTCATGTGACTCGTCCTCGTACATCTATTTCATTCATTTAATTTGTTCAGTCTGCTCTATTCTATTCATTACTGTGTTTTGTCTTTTTGTTCATTCTTATTATAGAGGACTTTCCATACAAGTGGCTGCTCTAAGTGCTGTACAATCAATTAGTAAAAGTAAAAGGATAAAAACTAATCTAATAACATAAAATAAAACACGAAGTGAAAATATAAGTACAAAAATTAGCATATACCAGTACACAAATATAGTATGAAATGAAGGTGTATATACAGTATAAAAATGGAATAAATGGAATAAAATAAAGTACAAATGATAATTCAAATAAAAATAAAGTAATTCAAATCATTTCAAAATGAAAAAAAGAAACTATAAGTACTAAGTCAAGTTGATTTTGTTTGTAAAGCCTGTTTAGAAATACCAAAGTGTTGACCAAAGTTCTGTTTATTACGTTAATAAAATAAAGTAACAAATTGATTGAAAAAAAAAATCTTGAAATAGATTATAAATAAAAGAAAGACACATCACACACCTTTCTTTCTCATACCAGTCAATAATCGTGACAAAATAGAGGAAGCACTTTGATCTGTCTATCTATCTATCCATCTCTTTTACTTTGGTAACATTGTTACTAAGCAATGATACCAATGAGTCAGTCATAACTCCTCACCTATTTGGATCTCTGATTGATCTCAGCTTTATTCTGATCCCTGCGTGTCATTATAGCTCTTCATTCTCCCTCTGACTGTCTAATTACAGGAGCAAGTGGCTGACATGAAGAAGAAGGAGGAGATGTTGGAGAAGGAGATGGCCGAGGTGCTGCAGCAGAACAAGCGTCTGACGGAGCCACTGCAGAAAGCCACGCAGGAAGTGTCAGAGCTGCAGAAACAGTTCACCAACTATAAGAAGGTCAAAGCCTCACTGGCGGTATGCGTCTCTTTTAATCTCAGTCTGCACTGAAGTTGCATCATCACTTTCACTGTTAAATTATCCTTCCATTATTGCATACTACATTCACATTTAGTAAGCTTGTATTATGTATTAAGGAATAACACCCTTGGAGGTGTGCTGTTATAGGAAAATAATGAATGACAAGGTGGCGTGCTGAAGTGGAGTTACTGTTACTGATTATTTTCCAATAACAGCATGTCCTGAAGTGTTTTATTCATCTCATGCCACAGCAACTTGCAAACTACAATTTTTCTATTTATTAAAGAACCACACATTATACTCTATAAACTCTTGTTAATAGTTACATGTAATATTGTGGAACATCTGCGAAACATGTTAACATATTAAAACAAGTGCATTCATATAAATCTGTTATTTCTTAAAATGGAAAATTAATCAACACATTCTGACCAATCAGCATTGAGAATTAAACAGCGCTGTGGTCTAAAAGTTACTGAGATATCGTGATATGTTGTGTGTTTGAGAGGGTTACTGTGTGTGTGAGTACTAAACACACCACAATTTCTAAATGATCCTGTTTCATTCCTCTGTCAGGGAACAAAAGCACGTCTCAAAGTGTCAGATAAAGAGCTGAAGGACCTAAAATGGGAGCATGAAGTGCTGGAGCAGAGATTCAGTAAGGTGAGAGAGAGAGAGAGAGAGAGAGAGAGAGAGAGAGAGAGAGAGTCCTAAGTTATTTAAGGCATAACTTTGCTTAAAATCCCCTGTCTCTCATTTCATGGTCGTCAGGTGCAGCAGGAGCACGATGAACTGTACCAGAAATTCACCAAGGCCATCCTGGAGGTGCAGCAGAAGAGCGGCTTTAAGAACCTGCTTCTGGAGAGGAAACTGGACGACTTACAGACACCCTGGAGAAGAAAGAGGCACAGCTTAACGAAGCTGCCTCCAATTTAGAGCCCAGTGGCCTGAACGTGGTCACTCGCAAACTGGAGGTACTGCTGATTACTAAACCTGCTCTCTGATGAAGGAAACAGAACCTTTCTCGAAACCCAGGAAGTTTAGGCACCGTCTCAGAAATTAAGGTACCAGATTGTACTTTTCCTTGTTGCTGGGGTGGAACCACCAAGGGTGCCTTTATTATGCATCTTTTACCTGTACATGTAAAAATAGTCTAGATTTAATATAGTTTAAGGTACATCATTGAACCTTAAGGACCACTTACAGTATGTCCCTTACAGGTACACCACATGTACCCTTGACAGTAGCACCCCAGCAACAAGGAAGAGTACAGTTTGGTACCTTTATTTCTGAAAGTGTGCCTTAAGTAACAGTTAAAAAGTAACAGTTATAAATACGAAAATAAAACAATAGCTTGTATGTATTTTAGCTACACAGGTGGTTAAAACACATCAGACAATAGAGTAGAATCTGCTTTTAAGTACCCTCTTAAAGATTTTTGCTTTAAAAGTTTGTTTTCTCCCCCAGGCGGATAACGACCTGCTGACGACATAGAGTTTCAATCAAAATTATTCAACTCCCATTGAAAATAAGGCTTATTGTCAAAATTTACAGACTTTCAGCTGTTTGCAATGAACAAATCAAACAAAAGCAATTGAAATATTTCAACACAACAAATGCTTCAAGTGGTTTCCCCAGATTCAACTGAAAATGCAACTTATAATGACTTCTCCAGTCTCAAAATTATTCAACCCCCTGAATAGAATCCCTCACAACAGCACAAATATGCAAAATAGGAGTTGTCTCAAGCACACTTGATGCAACTAATCAAGGGCTTCATTAGTTGCACCAAGTATGCTTGAGCTGGAACACATGAAATACCTGAACTGGCTAGGGGTTTGTTGAGTGTCATGTTAATGTTAGTGCATGTTAGTGTATTGTGAGGGAGGGAGGCGAAGACAGATGCAAATGCAGATAAAAGTCAGTATATTAGGAACACCAGTCAGTTTATTAGGAACAGCAGTAAAATCCAACACGTGAAGCAGATATCGTGGTCAAAAACAGGCAAGGGTCAGGCTACTAACAACATGAAATGGGTTAGGCAAGAATCAAAAAACACGAGGCGGAAACAGAATCAAAACCAGGAAACGGGGAACAAGATCAAAAGGCTTGCTAATAGACAGACCGCTAAGGAAACTGCGCTAATACTTCACGATCAGACAGCGAAACACAGGGGTTTAAATATACACGGTAATCAAGGCGGTTAACACAAAACAGCTGAGACACATTAGGGAGAACCAATAACAGAACGGGGCGGTGACAGGACAGAAATCAAAAGAAAACACACGTGGAGAAGTAAACAGTGCCAATGTCACTGAATCTGGAAGTGTGCCGCTCGCACGGCTTGCTTCGGTGATCAGCACGAGGGGGAATCGTAACAGAGCTTTTCGTGGTGGGCCGTCTCGTCAGCCTCTGGCGTGAGAAGAGTGTGGTGGGCCGTCTCGTCGGCCTCAGGCGTAAGCAGAGCGTGGTGGGCCACCTGGTCGGCCCCGGACAGGAACTTGTGACGTCCGAGGTGGAGCAGGAAGGTGAAGCAGAACTTTTGTCCGCACCGGGCGATGGAGCAACGTCCTCAGCTGAACAGGGAGCCTGAGCGGCATCCTCAGTCGAGGAGGGAGGCTGAGCGACGTTCTCAGTCGAGCAGGGAGGCTGAGCAGCGTCCTCAGTCGAGCAGGGAGGCTGAGCGGTGTTCTCTGTTGCCTTGGCAGGCAGTGTGAGTGCCGCAGTAGGGGAGGGAGGGTGGGGAAAGATCTTACACATGGGTTGAGAGGAGGTCATCTGGTTGACTTCCGGCTGGGGCTCTGCAGGTGAGACCATCTGCTGGGTCTCAGGCTTGAGCTCAGGAGAGGAGGTCGCCTCGTTAACCTCCGGCTTTAGCTCTGCAGGTGAGACCATCTCGTGGGTCTCAGGCTGGAGCTCAGGAGAGGAGGTCACCTTGTTGACCTCCGGCAGGAACATGGCTTGAGAGGCTGTCACCAGGTTGACCTCCGGCGTTAGCCCTGCAGGTGAGACCATCTCGTTGGTCTCAGGCTAGAGCTCTGGGTTTGAGGTCTCCTTGTTGACCTCTGGCTGAAGCTGTGCAGGGGACACCATCTGCTGGGTCTCCGGCTGGAGCTCCGGGTTTGAGGTCGCCATGTTGACCTCCGGCTGGAGCTCTGCTGGGGAGACCATTTCCATTTTCTACATAGAAAATCTCTGGTGGGATTTGAAGAAGGTGGTTGCAGCATGTAAACCCAAGAATATTACTGAACTGGAGGCCATTGCTCATGAGGAATGGGCCAGAAGTTGGTGTCTGGCTATGCATCTCATTGCAGCAGGTCATAACAGCAAAAGGATGCTCTACTAAGTACTAAAGATGCTTGCCATGAAGGGGTTGAATAATTTTGAAACTTTAGAAGTCATTATAAGTTGCATTTTCAGTTGAATTTGGGCAAATGACTTGAAGCATTTGTTGTGTTTAAGTATTTCAATTGCTTTTGTTTGATTTGTTCATTGCAAACAGCTGAAAGTCTGTAAAACTTATTAAACCTGACTTGCAATGGGGGTTGAATAATTTTGATTGAAACTGTATGAGGCGAAACTGAAGGCTTTCTGCATCCACGCAGACGACCTGGGCTTTAAACCTCTGGAGAGCAGCTTAGTGAAGCAGACCCTAGGTCAGGGACCAGCCGGTCTGGTGTCTGCCCCTCTCCAACCTCACTGCCTTAAACATGTACTTTCACATCAGCCATAATGCCCTGGGACTCGTCTCATATTCATCCTACAACAACAACAACAAAAATGCTTCTCTCTCTCTCTCTCTCTCTCTCTCTTACTTTCTCTTTTATGAAAGAAGGAATTCTAAATTAATCCCAATAAATATTTTGGAAAAAGAAATACTTTACTGTCCTACCACCTATTTACTTCCCACTTTATTAGGAACACCATACAAAGGAATGCATGTGGTCATTAACAATATTCAGACCACATGCATGCCTTTGTATGGTGTTCCTAATAAAGAGACTACTACTTATATTTAGGCTGTAAGCTGTGGCATTTACATGATGCTTGGCTGGTATTAAGTGGTCCAGTGAGCTACGAAACATTCCCCACACCATTACACCAGTTGGGTCCATGGATTCAGTTTGGCCCTATTTCTTTGCAGAAGAACATCCTATAAAGTCACTGCACTACTGAAGTACTTAACCCTATACGGGGCATCGTCATTTATAAATGACGCTAAGACAATTCCATTTAAAAAACACTAATAATATTCAACCAATAAAATTACATTTTAGTAATGTCACATGACATTGCCCTCAATGAATGACAATGAAATTAAAAGTTATTTGCCATGTGCTTCACATGTTTGGCAACAAGGAAGTGAAGGGGACATAAGCACATGTTAGGTTACATGCTCTCAAGGCACCATTGTGAGTTCATTTTATACTAGAAAATACATATAAATCCCATCTTTAAAAAATTTAATTGTACACCCAAATGTGTCTTCTAAAGATTTTTGCCATTTTTATCCACATTTTAGAAAAAGAATAACTCAAGAACACAAAAAATCTGTGTGTCATGTATAAATGACAATGTCCTTTTATGGGATACATATTTTCTGTGTATCTGCCAATGTTGTTCAGTACTAGCAGGCAGTATAAGAGTCTTCATGTCTGTGTTCTAGGTTGATGTTAGTAAGTTTTATGGAAGACAGAGAGGCAAAGCTATTCCAGAAGATAGTGATGAGAGCAATTATAGAAATTAGTCAGTAACATGATTGGGTATAAAAAAAGAGTATCTTAGAGAGGCAGAGTCGTTCAGAAGTAAAGATGGGCAGACGTTCACCAATCTGCGAAAAACTGCGTCTACAAATTGTGGAACAATTTCAGAATGATGTTCCTCAATGTAAAATTGTAAAGACTTTGAATATCTCATCATCTACAGTACATAATATCATCAAAAGATTCAGAGAATCTGGAGAAATCTCTGTGTGCAAGGGACAAGGGGTGAAAATCAATATTGCATGCCCGTGATCTTCAGGCCCTCAGGTGGCACTGCATTAAAATCAGGCATGATTCTGTAATGGAAATCACTACATGGGCTCAGAAACACCTCCAGAACTCACTGTCTGTGAACACAGTTCAACGTGCCTTCCACAAATTCAGGTTAAAGCTTTATCATGCAAAGAAGAAGCCATATGTGAACATGATCCAGAAACGCTGCCGTCTTCTCTGGGCCAAAGCTCATTTAAAATGGACTGAGGCAAAGTGGAAAACTGTTCTGTGGTCAGACGAATTGAAATTTGAAATTCTTTTTGGAAACCATGGACGCTGCATCTTCTGGACTGAAGAGGAGAGGGACCATCTGGCTTTTTATCAGCGCTCAGTTCAAAAGTCTGCATCTCTGATGGTATGGGGGTGCATTAGTGCCTATGGAATGGGTAGCTTGCTCTGGAAAGGCATCATCAATGCTGAAAGGTATATACAGGTTTTAGAGCAACATATGCTACCATCCAGATGAAGTCTTTTTCAGGGCAGGCCTTGCATATTTCAGCAAGACAATACTAAACTACATACTGCATGTAACTACATAATGCATCTATTACAACAGCATGGCTTTGTAGTATAAGAGTCCGGGTGCTGAACTGGTCTGCAGTCCAGACCTTTCACCAATTGAAAACATTTGGCACATCATGAAACGAAAAATACGACAGAGAAGACCCAGGACTGTTGAGCAGCTAGAATCCTGTATTAGATATCAATGGGACAACATTCCTCTCCCAAAACTCCAGCAACTGGTCTCCTCAGTTCCCAGACGTATACGGACTGTTGTTAAAAGAAGAGGGAATGCTACACAGTGGTAAACATGGCCCTGTCCCAACTTTTTTGAGACCATCAAATTCAAAATTACCTTATTTTTCCTTAAAATGGTACATTTCCTCAGTTTAAACATTTGATATTTTTTTCTATTGTATGTTCTATTGTGAATAAAATATGTGTTTATGAGATTTGTAAATCTCATCTGCAAATCTCATCATTGGTTTCTGTTTTTATCTACATTTTACACAGCGTCCCAACTGTTTTGGAATTGGGGCTGTTAACACTAAGACATTGTTACACTACTGTTTGTAAAACACTAAGACATTGTTACAATACTGCTTTAAAAACTCTAAAACACTGTTTTTGATTCCCTAAGACATTTTTATAATACTTTCCAGAGAGTGAAATTGCATTTGAATTTGTCTCAAGTTTCAGACAATTTTACACGAGTTCCAAAACAAATATAGTAGCATAAGATGAAATGGAATGCAAATAAATTTTTTAAACATTTCTGAAACACCAAGACACTGGTTAACTTCTTTCTAGACAGTGAAGATGCATTTGAATGGAATTTTGTGTGGAATTTCAGACAATTTACCAAAAATCATCTACCCTAATGGGACAAAGTCAGTTATAAATGACGGCACCCTAAAAAAAAGGTCAAAGGTCAAATGTAGAAAACAAATTTTGGAAAATGATTTTAGCCTTAAATACACTATAACAAGTAAGTAAAGTACACAAGGTAATTAATTTTTTTAGTTGTGATTTCAATATTAGTTCCATAGAGGGTCACTGCAGTACTGAAGTACTTAAGTGCAACGTTTCAACATATAATAATATAAAGCTGAAATAATTTATGGATTCATGGTATTTGTAGATCATTTTACTTTGTCTAGGTATCAGTTGACCATGCATGTGAATAAGGCTAGTGGACTATTTAAGCCATCATTTCTTCTGGTTTTATTATAATTACAGTAACTGAAGCAGGATTAGCATGGGGAAAGTTTCATTAAAGCAGTTCTGGTATTTTAGACATCAAATCTCTTTGTACTAAAGTTTCCGCTTCAGAAAACAGATACTTTTATAATTGTAATGGATGTATATAATATATTGGTGTATATTAATTAATGTCATATATTAGCTTATTGTTACACAGTATTTAGGTGTTTAATGCTTACCGTTTGTCATGTACAGTATTTAGTTTGGTGTTTGGCGCCAAGTTTTGGCGCCGATTTCCTCCGGGTAATTCTGTAAATTCATGCAACTCAGATTAGCAAACCAAAAATAAAACAATATTAATACAACTTGGATTCAAATACAAAAAACAAAATAAGATAAACAAAACAAAACAAACAAAAACAAAAAACAAGAAAAGTGCTTTTGTAATCTCTCAGTCCTATCACTCTTCATATTGGGTCTCTAAGAGCTCTCGTACAAGTCAGTTCAATTCCTTGGGTGGTTCTCCATCTACTTCCAAGATTGAAGGTGGTTCTGAAGATGTGTTCCTCAGGATTCTGATCCTCTCAAAAAACCTGACGTGCTTAAGTAAAACAACTGCTCTGTGTCCTTAAATCTCAATGACTATTGCTCTCAGTCACATCCAATCTCTATTAGCACTAATATCTACTTACATCACACAATAACAAAAATAAACAACTTATGTATGTATGTATATTGTGTGGACTTTTATTCTGCTTCTTTTTCTGCATGCAGTCCATATAAAATAAAATAACACTTTCACAACAACTAACTTAGTTTGTCATCTTTCTTTAACACTCATTACAGCTCATTTTAAGAACAAAGGAAAAGATACCTCTGGAAAGAATGAGCAGCTCGGCTCTGTTATCTCAACAGGTTTAACCAACAATGACTATAAGGGAAATAATAATTTACTCGACGCATATCAACCAGATATTTGACTTAACCTGGTTAAAAACATGGTTTACAGTGTCTTCTTTCTTTGTTTGATAAAACCTCTGATCTAATTTTAGCTTGGAGTTCTCTGTTTTCCGTTGCGTTATATCTAATATCTCACAGCAGCTATTTTAGGCGTGAAAGGGAAAAGCACTGAAAACTTTTGGCTGTGTTGGCCACGCCCCCTCAGCCGACAGGTGAGGTGGAACAAGCTAGCCTAAATACTAAAACATATATACAAAACAAATACAAAATACAAAACATAACAAAAAACTTTTTTCATAAGAAATGAACAATGTAACAGCAATACTACTGACCCTTCACTCAATCCAGCAAACCTCACACACCTCACTACCTTTTAAGACTAAACCGCACCCTTCATCGTCAACACCAGCAGCTGTTTCCCCCTCAGCAAATACCTCAGAAAATCTTTATCCTGTGCACTGGCAGGGGCGTCGCTACATCCTTTTTATGCTGTGCCCCAGTAAAAGTTTCCTGATAAATCATTGTCTGATGAGGTAGATTACAGTAGATACATCTGAAAATAGGCTTTCCTATTCATTGAACGTTATCATTTACATCATTTGAATGATTTAAAACATAAAGGCTGATTGTAACGCCAGCTAAAGTGAAAATATCCTGCACATCCTCTACTATCATAAGCCCCGCCCCTTCACTGTGCTCCTCCTCTCTTCAGTTTTCCCCGTGGAAACCTCAACTTTCAGTCAGACTTATAATTCATAAACGACATTCTAGCTGAGGAGAGTTAACTACCAGGCTAACGCTTATCACTGTGTTAATGAGTAGTATGTGGATATTTGTATTTAGTTGTTTGAGGACATTTGGTTTTCCAGATCTAATTTACTTGGCACAGATTTGATTTATAATGTTATCTTGTCAGCTGCTAAAACAATGCTTCCTTATCTTGTTTTAGGAAGACTGCGGCTATGTGATGGATAGTCAGACACTTTAACCGCTAGTTTTCTTCCACACACACATGCAGATCAGAGACAATTTAAAAATGACACAAAAAATAATTATAATATAAAGTTAAAATCTCTATTAGTAGCTTAACGGGTACAGGGCTGTTCAGCAACAAATATTTAGCCTTATTTAACAGATGGCAGGATCAGGTGTTATAACCGAATTACAACACAATCAATAAGTTAAACAGTAGGTTACAGAAACCTGAAGGAGCCGCATCTTTCTGTTCAAGTGTTGAACCTGGCTGATGCTGATTTATTTGTTTTCTCTTTTAAAAAAAAATTTAATGTCCATTTCAAATATTTCGATACACACACCTACAAACCGGATTTTAATCAGCATCAATTACTAGATAAAAGTTGTAGCTGATTGTTTTGGTTGTGAATAACAATAATTTACATCTTTTAACATTTTGAGCTACTGTTCTACTAAAAAAATGATTTTTGCTCAATTTAATTAATTAAAATGAACACATAAAACACAACTCTTGATAAAAATGGTCCCAGCTTAATTTCATTAAATGTAATCAATGTAATTAAAAAAAAAAAAACAACTGAGTCTACATGAATACTTTTCATTCATCTTAACATGTACGTCATCAGCATAAATTTTGATGCAGATGGACTGTTCAGCGGCGGACGTGTGTGACAGGTAAGTGGTAATTTTTAATCTATCACCACCCATCTACTTAATGTAAATTAATTAACAAATTAATGTGTATGAAAAATATGTATGAGACCAGGGCCGAAACCACCACAGACATCCCCGATAATTAGAGATAGACAAACTGTCCCCTCAGTTCTTGCTCTGCTCTGCATTCAGCTGTTGTTAGGGTGGCAAAAAGGTTTAAAAGTTATATTTTAGGCTGGTCTTCCTCAACCGTAATTTATCTCTCTTCAATGTCAAAATGATTTTCCTGCCACTGTACTCTAAGTTACTTAGAAACTAAGTTTCTAATAATGTTCATCGACTAACTTTTCGTTTTCTGTCTCATTTAAAAGTGTTTGTAGAGAATATGATAACTATACATTTTGCCATGTGCTGTATTTAGTCACTAACATTTTCTTAATGTTTTCCTCTCAGAGCTGGGCGGTTTTCATCAGACTTCTTACCAGATCCAAACCTGGTGTGACGTGTTGGCTGTTTTTTGCCTCTTCTTAAGGTTCATTCACACACTGGTTCCTCTCATTGCACTTTGCAGTTTACAGGTTTCTCTTTGACAGTTTTTTCCTCTTAAAATGTTAATATACTGTTAAAAAAATGTACAGTATGCAGTGCCCTCCACTTATATTGACACCCTTGGTAAATATGAGCAAAGAAGGCTGTGAAAAATTGTTGTTTAACCTTTTGATCTTTTGTTGAAATAATTCACAAAAAATACTCTGCTCTCATGGATATCAAACAATTGCAAACAAAACATAGGATTATCAAAAAAAAAAACCAACAACTTATAAATATAGGTGTGCAACAATTATTGGCACCCTTTTAGTCAATACTTTGTGCTCCCTCCCTTTGCCAAGATAACAGCTCTGAGTCTTCTCCTATAATGCCTGATGAGGTTGGAGAATACATGTCAAGGGATCTGAGACCATTCCTCCATACAGAATCTCTCCAGATCCTTCAAATTTCGAGGTCCACGCTGGTGGACTCTCCTCTTCAGAAGCAGTGGTAGCCAAATATCCACTCCTGAAAGAGCAAGGTTCTGTCAGTGGCTACAGTGGATGGAAGATGAGGTTAAAGTTTAAACCTGCAAACTACAGGAGCAAATTGAGAACACTGGGATGCCCTGAAGTTACAGTTAATGCCCTTAAGCACAAACCCGAAGGAAAGCACAGCCTACGGGATAAAAAAAAAAAACCCAAGAAGGCAGAAGTGAACTACTGCCCAGTATTTCCTGCAGGTGAAACAGCAGAAAGCCAGGAAAAGATGAGGGTGGAGCTCCTTGCTGAACTGAAGAAAAGAAACAATGATGAAACTGTGAGGAAGATGATGGACTTTTACATACAGAAGGCATGAGGTTGTCCATGATTCCCCTTTTGTCGCAGACTTCAAAAGCAGATGGCCTGCTCTTTTTCAAGTTCGTGAGGTAAGTGATTGGATGTTTCCTTTCTTGTATGATATCAGTGCTGACCTGTATGTGTCTATGCTGAATTGCCCATAAATAAGACCTCTCTAACTTATGTATTTAGATAAATGCTGAATTTTGTCGGATCACAACCCCTCCTTTACAGTCCAAGTTCCTGTCCCAACTGGATCGGTTCTCTGATGATCTGCTAAAAGTGTTTACCAAAAGGGGTGGAGTAGTCAGAAAATGTCAGAAAAATTGCTTTTTAATACTAGAAGCTATTTTTATAGTGCTCCATAGTGCATAAGGGCTCAGGGATGTGTATTGGAGGTTGTTATGTCAATTATATGAACATCAACAACACTAATCAAATATTTAATAAAATGTATCATTGTGTCTGTGTTCTCAGAATGACACCATAGAGACCAAGCGAGAGTGCATTCTCAAGGGGCAATGCATCAACCTGAATGAAGATCCACAGGATCTGGTGAAGGAGTATTTGGTGAGTATAGAGTTCTTTCATTAAAAGCAAAGAACCAGTAATAATGAACTTGAGCGTGCAAAAGACGTGACATGTGAACGGCGCCTAAAACAGTTTGTTTTGTTTAAAAGCACAGACTCTTTCTTTTGATATACATTTTATTCAGAAATTCATACAACAAAATATTCTGGAGACCAAAAAAGTTTTGTGAAAATGATCAAAAAATGATCATTTCAACTTTATTGAAAAACACTGACTGGAAAGAGTTAATGTAATTTTTGGTGAAACCTTTTTACATTTAAAAATATTGAGTAAAATTTAAAGCCAAGATATTAATTAAATATAGCTTATGAATATACTTAAATATCTGAGAAAAAAAATGAAAGCGAATACTTATGAGTGATGTTAACTTCCCTCTAAACCTTTATACTCCACACAACCACTGTTTGAGGTTTACGTAATATCTTCCTTTATTTTTGATAAGCACAATTCTTAATACAGCATATTTTTCAATATTTTTCAATTATAACTAGTGAGGAATATGCACACTTGTGCATGTGATTATTTCACAGGATGGACTGACCAGTTTGAATATGAGTCATACATACTGTGTAGTAACAGCATCGTTTCTGCAAATCTTCATTTTTTATATGCAATAGAATTTAATTGTATTTATTTTTTATTCCCGAAGGATTTTGACTCTGAGAGCATTGAGGCGGACATCAAGAAGACCGTTTTGGGCATCTATGTTGTGAAGCATGAAAATGCAGATGCGACAGAAGACCCTGAAGATATGGGCATTGTGCTGGAAGGTGTGGAGGTGCTCTCTGGTTTAGGTAATGTATCATTGGCTACAGC
Source organism: Cranoglanis bouderius (assembly GCA_023630585.1). NCBI lineage: Eukaryota > Metazoa > Chordata > Actinopteri > Siluriformes > Cranoglanididae > Cranoglanis > Cranoglanis bouderius. Next base: position 9,933,713 of record CM042538.1, on the reverse strand, counting down.
CATGCTACTTGGACTAATATACTCTTTGAATGTTACATATCCACAACAGCTGCGTTACACTTTTGAAGTGCTCCAGAAAGTGATCCTGGAGATAGACTCAAAGAATCTGTCTGCAAAAGCACAGGCGCTGAAGACAAAACTCTTCACTTAGAAGGTGTGAGCAGTGCTTATATAAATATTTAAGGACCCCTTTGTGTTCATGTTCAAGTTGTATGGGAAATTTCTTCTTTGCACTTTTCTGAACAGAGGTCATTTTATTTTTCTAAAGTTTTGATTGCTCATGTTTAATTGAATGTCATGTTTTCAGTTTACAATTTATATAGTGTATGCCCCTTTCTGAGCGTCCAGCATGCCCAGTTTCACACGGAAGAGAAGAAATGGTTGAATAATGTCACTATTTTTGTTTTCTATGTGCACAAAAAGTACTCTCGTAGCTTTATAAATTTACGGTTGAACCACTGATGTCACATGGATCATTTTAACAATGTCCTTACGTTTCTGGACCTGGGAAAGGAAAAGGGAAAGGACCAGGGCCAGAAAGCTCTCGGATTTCATCAAAAATATCTTAATTTGTGTTCCGAAGATGAACAAAGGTCTTACGGGTTTGGAACGACATGAGGGTGAGTAATTAATGTCAGAATTTTCATTTTTGGGTGAACTATCCCTTTAAGTTTATTAATTCTTGATCACTCATGTAACTGGCATTCTCATGTTTACAGTTATGAACAAAAGGAAATGCTGGGTTATATTTTCTTGTATGCTCGTGTTCTTGTTGTATTAGCATTGTCATTTTTGCACTGTGATCAGAGGTGATTAAGTCTCAATCACTCATTTAATTGGCAATCTCATGTTTACAGTTATTAAAAAAAAGGAAATGCTGTTATATTCTCTTGTGTGCTCATGTTTTATTTGCATTGTCATTTTTGAACTTAGTGAGCATGTTTAATTGCCATGTTTGCAGTTGTAAGCAAGAAGACATGCAAGGTTATATTTTCTTGTGTGCTCATGTTTTCAATACAGATTGTGACAAAATGCATTGACTTGAACATATTGAATTTTTCTTCACAATAGACTATAAGTATACACTTTATTGTTACTATGCAAAAAGAGGTTTTAATTTAACTGAACACAAGTATTTCACTTTCATTTGGAAGTAAATGTTGAGTCAAGTTAGCTAAAAGTGTAATGTTGGCAATTTTATCTTGTAGCCAGGACAAAAATGTATGTAGTTGACATGGCATTGTTATATATAGTAGACATGACAAAATTGAATGTAGTTGACATGGCATTATTTTATATAGCAGACATGACAAAATTAAACGTAGTTAACCTGACAGAATTTTCTCTATTAGGCATGGCAAAACTTTATCTAGTAGGAATGGCCAAGATTACAACAAATCATTTCAAACAAGTTAGACTTTGTTGGAAAAATGTTTCCTTAATTTAATTAAGTTCGTTCAACAACTGAAATCTGAATGTGAGCCGCTCAAAGAGTCGACTCATTCCCAAACGACTCATCACCTGTAATGAATCCTCCTTCCTAAAGTGAAAGTGTTTCTCCCTCAGTCTCCCCTGCGTTTCATTCTGAAGGGCTCATCCCTATGCCCTAATCCCTTCAAAGGGTTTACCCTCCAGAGTGAGAGCTTCGAAGGGATGAAGGCTGTAGGGAACCAAAACACTGTTCCTTGGATCGCACTTCTGCAGAATCTTGCTGAGCCAATTAAGGAGGTGCGTCGCACAATTGTGTAAAAAAGCAGGCTGAGTGGACTCTGATGTCTAAGATATATATTTATGTAGCTGCACCTTTTGTAAAACGGCGGTTTATTTGTTTTGGTTTGTGGTTTTTCATTTGTAGCACCATGGCCAATCGATCTGACTTAATTTAATGTTTAACTTTATAAGCAATTCATTTTTAATGGATACATAACTATTGACTCTGGATGTTTCATACCCAGTTATAAAGTATTTTATCTGTTGTCATGTATATATAATAAACGTTGTTCGTTTTATTGTCGTATCCATAAGAGAACATTGTCTGCCAAGAGTCGGGTCCATGTTTTCACCTCATTATTATTGTCATTATTATTATTATTTATATATTATTAGGGTCAGGTCACTTTGCCTCTTGTAAAAATAAAGTCTTGCTTCAATATTTTCAAACAGATCTGCCTTATTGTTCAATAACGAAAATCCACAAGAATGATATGAGGTGTACATCATTTTATGAGTTATTTAATATAGAGATATTGATAGAGAGAATCCTCATTCCTCTGCAAAGCAGAAAAAAAAATCAGTTTGTAAATTGGTAGTCAGATAGATAAATTAAAAAAAGGAAAAAATTCCGGTTATACAATAGTTCATTAAAAGTAAAAATATGAAAGTGTAGCAGATGCTCGTTCTCAGCACAGAGTCTGATGAAGACTTTTTACCCACATCACACACAGAGCTGGAGAGCAGGACATCTGATCTTGAGTGATATAAGAGAAGATGAAATCTCCGAATCAACGACATGAAGGAAATGACTGAAGAGAATCACCACATGGAAGTGATTGGACTTATTGCTGAAACTGCGCTGCACTTGCTACAGAAATGAGAAGACATTATAGACACAGTGCACCGAATTTGGATACACTGAAGGAAGTAAGGACAAAGTGATAAATGTGACTTGTGAGTCTCCTATAGGCTTCATCAGATAAACTCCTCAGATGGTCGTTATACACTCAGTGTAGAATTGTGTGCAGTCTGATTCACTGTGCACGATGGACACACACTTCTCACGTCTCTGAGTCTGTTTAATGTGTTATAACTAAATGAGTGATGTGTTTATAAATGTGTTCTCTATTCTCCAACATGGAAATGCAGGAACACTGGAGTCTTCATCATACACACAGATGTTCATCACTCACTGAACCTAAAAGAAAAACATGTGAATTAATAACCACAAACTGGACTGTGGTACTTCATGATCAACAGCATGTAATCGTCTCTGCTCCAAGAGAAACATCATCATCTCCTGTTTATAATTAATCATTCAACATTTCTTCATTCTTACTAACATCTGTGTTATAACATTTAGCTCGAACAAATGAGAACTTCCACAAGTTCTAACAGGAGAATGAGCAGATATTTACCCATCACATCACTGCTCTTATCCAATCACACGCTTTGGAGCTTTTTTTAAATAATGAACACTACTGTGTCATTTAGCTCTTGTTCTACATTTATATTTAAGTGCAGACTTTAAGAAGAAGCTGAGGTGAATTTTACAGGAATGACAGAAGACACGGTGTGGAGGTAGGGTGCTGGAAGAAGTGTCAGAGTGAGTAAAGTGGCTGCTTAAATCAAATATCTGTGGCATAAAAGATGATGATTTTAATGAGCTTTTATGGGAGATGAGAAGAAAGTGTGCTGCTTATCAGAAACAGGGAAAAGCAGAGATCATCTTGTTCAGACAAAAGCAGCAGTATGAAGTCAGAGATAGCAGGGTGTCACAAGGAGACGAGGTGTTCATTTACAATCACTCTCATGCACTCATTTGTGACATTTTGTAGACTCTGTCTGACTCCCTGTCTTCTGCCTTCACATGAATTTTAAATCAACACACTTTACTGAACACAAAACAGCATTAAAGCCGACTGTTAGAAAAATTCAGATTAAATAGAATTTAGTGAAATTTTCTAAAACTGGTTTTATTTCCTAACCTGGTGATCTGATATTTATTGGAACTAAAGAGAAATGTACAAACTAATGATAATGAGGTTAAATGATTAGTCTTTTATTTTTTCCAACATTTATCTAAAAAGGTCATTACTCACCTCAGATACTGAAGATTGTAACGTTTATCATCCTTAAGAGCAGAGAGCAGCTTCTCTCCTGAGTCTCCTATTTTATTCCCTAACAGATCCAGGTCTCTCAGGTGTGAGGGGTTTGATCTCAGAGCTGAAGTCAGAGCAGCACAGCCTTCATCTGAGACACCACACTTATACAACCTGTAGAGAGACACAATGACACAGTGTTTGTTGGAGAGCAGCAGTTTCCTCTGTGAAGTTCTTCCTTTAACAACATTATTGTTCAGTGTTTTTTCTTAAAGTGGACACATGAACAGAGACTTCAGTGAGTTCTAGAGATTTCTGCAGGTCTTTTGCTGTTTCCTTTTGGTTTCTCTTTCACCTCCTTCAGTATTACATGCTGTGCTCTTGGTGTGATCTTTGCAGGACGTCTGGATCTTAGGCAGAGGAGCAACAGCACTGACTTTCCTCTGGTTGTAGACAGTTTGTCTTATTGTGGACTGAGTAACACACACTAGGCCTTTAGAAATTACAAACTTTTCCCTTCTTCACACATCTTAACAAATTCTCTCTCTTTTTTTTAAAATCAGCATTCACATGAACAGATCTTTCTTGAGAAGATCAGACTGTCAGTAATCAGACTTTGTGTGTATTTTATAGAACAGGGTTGGACTCTAGTTTTTGGAGAAGTTGTTAGCTCCTTGGTTCATGTACGTTTTTAAAGCCAGACTGTGAATGTGTAAATGGTTTATTCAGTATTGTCAAGAACAACTGTGACTGTGTTTTATTTCTGCAGAATGTGTTTGTCTATTATTATGACTTGAATGGAGATTAAAACATGTTTTATTATTAATAAATGCAGAAATTCAGGTCATTTCAAAGTGTTCACAAACTCCTTTGCAAGTGCAAGTAGTGAAATAATTTAGAAATCACAGTTTTTCAATGTATTTGAAATGTATGGTGTCGGGTGGTTCTTTGCCTCCACGTGGTGTATTAAAATCGTGTGACACACACCTAGCCGGGGATTATCCCTTACATATCTGTACATTAAAACATACAGTAGTGAGCATGCACTGTGATCTCCTCTCATACACACACCTATTGATCCTGTTCTCACCTTCAGCTCTGTGTTACTATATGAATGTATTTGAGTCAGTGGGTTTACTCATAGACATTCTTTATTGATCACAAAATGTGGAATAATACGAGAGGATTTTAGGACCTTAGTGAAAGAACTATTGAGGAAAACTGTGTGGTTTTAATACTGCTTGTTAACTGAGCTGCTTCTGTAATACAGATCTGGCAACCCTGTTCATAGTGGCTAGAAGAAGACGTACTGAATGAACTATTTCAGTTTTAAGAAGAAATTTTAAAAAATCAACAAATGTGCTGCTGTGGTTTACAATCTTTTGGTAAACTCTCTTTTGCTCCTTATTAAATTTAGATTTCTCTACCTTTTCATTTAGAATTTTTTTTCCATTTCACTGCTGCTTTTAAACCCTGCAGCTCACACACAGTGCATTTAGTTTGTGTCCCAGGTGCAGTTTGTGTGATTAGTTACAATGTTTTAGTAAATTTCACAGTAATTTCAGACACATTGCAGTCGCATCAAGTCACGTTTTGTGCTGCAGCTTCTCCCATACGTACATCTGACCCAAAGACTCTGTGACAAATCATCAGTGTGCAGTGAAAAGAAACGATCTTCCTCCTCAGGACATTGATGATGAACCTAAAACTTCTGCTTCAGTCTCACTATTAGTGAATGTGTCTTACTGAGGAGCAGGTCATGTGACTCTCAGAGAGATGATCTTACCTCAGTATCTCCAGTTTACAGTGAGGATTCTCCAGTACAGCAGAGAGACTCTTCACTCCTGAGTCTCCTACATTATTAGAGGACAGATCCAGGTCTCTCAGGTGTGAGGGGTTTGATCTCAGAGCTGAAGTCAGAGCAGCACAGCCTTCATCTGAGACACCACACTTCCACAACCTGTAGAGAGACACAATGACACACTCTTCATCAACAGATTTTTATCTTGGTTTAAGACTTACTTTAAAGATGATGTGTTTGTAAAATGATTTTATTATTCAGAATGACATGAGGATTTAATATCACCTGTTTATTCTAATTAACAATGTCATTAAAAATGATCACACTGAGTGTTATATTTAGTTTCTCTCATCTGTTGTGTGTGATGTAGCGTATGATCTATGCTCAAACTGATTTCTAAATTAACCCAAACTAAACATAGAGTAACCTCCTTTGACCAGATGCACCTTTAGGATGCAAAAAGTCTCTCTGGGACCCACACAGGACTTACCCCTGCAATAAAAGAAGCCTTTGATGACTGAACGTCTGGGAAACTTCATGATTAGTTCGTCAGCAGGGGTCCACCAAAACTCCCCGACCAAGGGGCCCTTAAATCTCTAATCTAATCTCGGTTTACGACACACACACACATCCACCACACACACACACACACACACACACACACACACACTTACCTTACACACACACACACACACCCACCCACGCTTACCTTACACACACAATGGAGAAATCCCTCTCTCTTCAATGTAACGTGTAATTATATGTAATTATTCCATGTCTAAATAGTGTGATGTTATTTTGTTTACATGTATTGTGTGTTTATGTAACTAACCTTAATGATTTTAGATAATTTAATCTAGCATATCATTTTAAATGTCTGTAACCAGGTTTTATTTGTAATATTCTTTACAAATCCATCGAATTTGGTATGTAGTTAATCGTCTCGAGATACCCGGATTGATTATGCATATCACATTGCAATGGGATACATCATTTCATGTTTTTCCTTTAATTTCATTGATAACACGGTATAGACCGGCTCCTCCCTCGACATTTAAATTAGGGTCCGAGACCAGACAGAGAGAGTCATCCGGACATGCAAACCCAACTTCCTGATTGGCCCATAGCCCAAAGAGGCGTGTGCGTTGGTGTTGTTTTTAAAACAACACCACGCTCACTTCACTTCGGATTTGAGAGTCAGACTTCAGAGTTTGACTTCACTTCTCAACTTCACTTCTTCCGGTTTCTCTCCCCCGGGGCCACGTGCCCCGGGAAGAGGAAGCCAGGATCTCTCTCTCCGGACACAAGATGCAACTACCTCCGGGCTCACGCCTTTTCAAACAACAACGAACCAGCGAACTCTACACGACCTCGCACAAACTCTCAACCTTAAGGCTATGCAAGTATAGTTAATGATCTATATCTGCGTTAAGATTGTACCCCTGTGTTACAGGAGAATTAAGTTCGTGCTGGTTCTGAAAAAGGCTAATTAGTTGTGTTTTTGTCTGCTTCCCTTTCCTTCATTACTTTCTCTCTATCCCTTTTCTCTCCCTGTATATAGATGTGTATATATGTATGTTCTGCTTAGAGTTAGTCGTGTGTATCTATAGTCACATATAGCTATTAAAATCTATTATCCCACGCTTGATTTTCTCTGTTTTGTTGACGGGATGAGTCAATTAAATACTGCATAAGATCTGATTACGCGCTCTATCTTTAATAACACACTTCGTGAGTTAATTCTTCCTGGCCAGAAGGATAAACTCACTCTTTAGAGTTCATAAAGCTGATCTAGGCCACATACATAGTCATAATTAATTATAATCCGTTGTAGTTAATTATCTATATGTATATGTGCCCCTATATAAATTCCCTTTCATGGCTGATGTATATTTATAACTGGTCACAACACGCGTTGATTAGATATATAGATATATTTCACCCCACTCGAGCTAATTCCTTATATAAATTGGAGAATACATTTAAACGTGTTAAACATCTTTTTTTTATTTGTTACATAGATTGTAACTGGTGGAGAATATTATTTTAAACGTTGCAGATTCATCCGAGTTACTACACATTCTGGTAGATAACGCGGGCACGCTTTAAAACTCGTCTCCTTGAAAAAGGTGCGTTGAATCCAAGCGTGCGCTTCTGTTTCGTTTCACGTTTAAAGTTGATCCATTTCATTATTCTGGTAGAAAAGAATAATGCATAATAATGCCCCCCCTTTTTGTAAATTTCGCTACTGTGATATTAAACTATCAGCAGCTGAAGCTGAACAGAGAACAGCAGACTGACTATGAACTTTAATGAGAGAGAGAGAGAGAGAGAGAGAGAGAGAGAGAGAGACTGAATCTCAGATGGTTCTCTACTAGACTTATAGTGCACTACACAGGGGGAATAAACTCGTTTCTCCACAGCCTATGTAGTGCATTTATATAACAATATAGATTTATATTATTACAGAATAAAGGAAGTAAAAGTCTGAATCATGGTGAAAAACAAACACTATCATGAATTAACACTAAAATATGTCACATGTAAAACATTCATTTTAAGGAGAACTAACATTCGTCTTTTCTGAATCAGGTTTCTCATTGAAAATTTATTGCTAAATAATTTTCTTTCTGAATTATAAAATGTATGGAGTTAATTTTGTGCCAAAGGTTGCAAATAAAAAATAAAATTCAGAAACAAAATTGTAATTATTAAAATGTAAAAAATATTTTGCAAATGCAAGTAAGGAAAATAAAACCAAAATTAATTTCTCTAAAAGATTACTTCTGATTCCCCTCTCATTCTGCTTTCTTTTTTCTATTTGCAATTATTATTATTTTTTATTTTTATTTTTTTTGCTGCTGCTGACTTTTGGCACATTTTTACAGGGGGTGGGTCTTAGAAGGTGTTCACCGTAAGTCTCTATTGGTCAACTGATTTTGGAGTGGGCGGTGATGTGAAAGTTAGCCACGCCCATCCTGTTAAAGATGGAGCTGCCTCTGACGTGTGGAACGAACAGAGCCGAGAGCTCAGGAGCAGAAACTGTATTGTAGCTACTGCAACTAACCATTATTTTGATAATCAATTAATCTGTCAATTATTTCTTCGATTAATCGATTAGTTGGATTAAAAGTACGATTTTTATTTTCTTAAAAAAACATGTTATTTCACATTCTGCCCAATGTTGTCCTTCTAACATTGTGCAAATTGAATGGTATGAAAAAGGTATTAAATGTATCTATGTGGGCTATGATATACATTGTGCAAATGATTTTAAAAAAATATTAACATTATATTTTGAAAAGAAAAAAAACAACTGATTGTCCACAAGCAGAAGTTAAATCACTATATTAAAAATGCTAAAAAAGAAAAACAAAAGTGCAAAAGTGTTAACTGGTAAGAGGTTGAATGTTCTGCAGTAACACACACATTCACTCATTTGAACACAGTAATGTTACTTTATTCTGTAAATGTATGACACTTCTTACATTTCTATACAATTACATGTTATAACCCCATTACAGTTACTGCTCTCAGGGCCGTTTCTGGCCATTTTGGCTCCCTAGGCGAGATTCCGAGTGGTGCCCCATCACCAAAACCATTCATCCACACCTTCCTCCACCAAATGTGGAGAAACACTTTTTTATTTTAGAAATAACATTATTTGTTTGTATCATAAATATAAAACTCTACAGCATAAATGAACAGATTCTCATCCACAGGACACCCAATATCACAAAGCATGTCTGTCTGTAACTGCAATTAGTTATACATTTACAGCATAAGAAGATTATTGAAATTATTCATGTACAATAACTTTTATACTTTTTTTCTGTTCAGACTGCAGTTGTTTGGCAGGGCTACACTGGTTGTCATAGTAACATCACTATCTTCAATATACACTAAACATTCATTTCTGATCACCGTCTTTCTGATAGCATTTTTTAAAAATCCATCTTTATTATGCTAATATTCAGCTGCTTAAATGTGTTTTAACACATGGGGAATTCTTGCTAGGACAGCGTGTCATTTGTGAACGTGTTGTGCTCGTCATGATGGAGCGCTAATAGGTGACAACATGAAATAGGTGACATGATGAAAGACGGAAGACCAGTCAAGCACGGACGCTCGCTCCCTGTACATCTCTAACTCTCTTCCTAACAGAGGCCCGCTATCACCAGGGATACCAGATAAATAATCGCATCATGCAATCATAAAGTGTTACCTGATTAAAAATAGAAGAAAAAAACTAAATAACTTAATAATAATAATAAATGTACTCTCTTTCTTGTGGGTGTGTGAGTGGGGCGGGGCGTTGAGGCGCTCACTGGCGCCCCCAAGCTGGTGACACCCTAGTTGGCCTATGCCTAGAAATGGCCCTGTATCCACAGCTCGAATAAGTAAGGAAAGTACACTGAAAAAAATGGAATGTGTGGTCGGTTAGATTTAAGAAAAAATATTAGGTATGGTTTACATGCGCTGTAAGCGTTAGACCAATCACAACAGACTGGGACATCTGACCAATCAGAGCAGAGTAGGCTGTCTGAAAGGAGGAGTTTAGAGTGAACGGATCCTTGAACGAGTCGTTTGTGACACTGGGAAAAAAGGTGATGCTGCAATGTAAATTATGAGAAAATGAAAGTGTTTTTTGACCTTGGATGCATGTGTATGAGACCTTTAAAACAACATTAGGCACGTTTAAAAACCATAATAGGTGCACTTTAATTCAAATGTGTACATCGGTTCCACATGATTGAATTGAGTTACATTAACATCATTTGTTTTCGTACATCAAACATGATTTGATCATATATTTTCAATGCCGTGAATAAAATCAAACTCCACACTCTCACCCGAGCTGAGGATCGAACCCCTGGGATTCTGCAACAACCACATTACCACTGCGCTATTCTACCTGTCAGCACCAACTTCCCCACAACATTTCATAATGTCATTGGTTTATGTTAATACTATGTGAATTGATCACGCTCACGTTACATAATTCAATCTTGTAATTAGAAAATAATAATAACATGAAATCAGTCACTGCTGATTTTTTATTTGACAAAATAACAAAAATATCATGTATAATATAATAATGTTATAATAATAAATATATAATAATAAATATAATAATGTTATATTTTTATTACTATTAATTTATTCCGTTATTTGATCTCCATTTACAAACCAGAAGTCACAATTCCACTCGTTTTGAAAACCGTCCCTTTGCGCCACCTGGTGGTAATTTGGCGAATGACTTTCACACGTGACTGGTTTGTATTTACCGCCGTGGCCTTGTACACGCAGCAGTAATAGACATTCTGGTTGACTACCTACTGTATGTGATATTAATGCGCTTTATGGCTCCATCTACAGGGGCGAGATCATAAGACCTGGACCTTTTCATGTGGGAACGGAAAATCTGGATAAGAAACCAACTTCAGTCTCGTCACGTAGCTAACGTTAAGCTGTTTAAACTGCTACTTAACTGGATGGAATGAAGACACTTGTATGATAAAGAAACATCTTTACATATACGCATCTACAAACAATTCAGTAGCTACTCATATTATTTCTGTCAGCTTTTTAATGCAACTACAATACAGTTTCCCTGCTGCTGATCTCTCGGCTCTGTTCGTTCCGCCATGTCAGAGGCAGCTCCACCTTTAATGGAGTGGGCGTGGCTAATTTTCAGAGCACCTACCACTCCAAAATCAGTTGACCAATAGAGATTTAAGGTGAACGCCTTTCTTCTGAGACCCACCCCCTGTAAAAATTTGCCAAAAGTCAGAAGCAAAAATAAATAAATAAATAACAGCAGCAGAAAAAACTGCAAATAAAAAACAATTCAAGCAAAGTGAGAGTGAATCAGAAGTAATCTTTTTCAAAAATTAATTTTGATTTGATTCTCATTTTTTGCAAATTTGCAAAATATTTCTATATTTTGATCATTAAAATATTTAATTTGTGGATTTAATTATTACATTTGACAGTTTTGACACAAAATGAACTCCATATGAAACTGATAGAGAGTAAAAATGTCTGTTCATAGCAGCTAGACGGAGACGTACTGAACGAACATTCACTGACAGAGTAAACACTATTTCAGATTTAATACTGTAACGTATGACGGTGCCCAAACTGATTTCTGAATTAAACCAGACGGAACATAGAAAGTTTCACCATTCAGGTGACCGAGAGTAACCCCGAGAGGCCTCCTGCGGCCAGATGCCCTTTGGAATGCAAAGGACACTTTGGAACCCACACAGGACTTACACCTGCAATAAAAGAAACCTTTGATGACTGAACGTCTGGGAAACTTCACGATTAGTTCGTCAGCAGGGGTCCACCAAAACTCCGACCAAGGGCCTGTAAATCTCTGATCTAATCTCTGTTTACGACCACATGGATTAACATCAGAGCCGGCAAGGCCAGAAGAGAAAACGTCCTCCCTAAAGGTCACCCTGAGGTGACCAAGGACCGGTGGGATATTAGAAGAACACCAGCCCCCTCTTCTGGACATACACACACTCACGCACACACACAGTGAAAATGTCTCTTGAATGTAACATATAGTCATATTTCTAGATAGTTATAATGTATTCATATATGCATGTGTTGTGTGTTTAGATAACCTAACTATAGTGATTTTAGATAGTTTGAGCGAGAAGCTAATTTTAAGTTGTCTGTAACCATGTCTAATGATCCTTCACTGTCCAAGATATCATAATCTCCTTGAAGTTTGGTACCAAAATCATTGTCTCGTAATATGCCAATTAATGATGCATACTATAGGACGATGGGATGTATCATTCTATACTTTTCCATATTTTATCCTAATCCAAACTTAACACAAACCCCGCCTTGACATGCGACCCGCTCTGGGACAGACCAAGAAAGTTTTCCCCCAGAACTTTCTCATCTCTCTCTGGATTCGCCAGCAGCTCAGAGAGGCGTGTACGTTGGCATTGTCCATAAAAGACCGCGACACGCGTTCCTCTATGCTTTTTCTTGCTTCTGCTTTGCTTTTTGCTTTTGCTTCTTTCTGTTCGCTTTCTTTTTTCTTTTCATCTTCCTCCTTTTCACTACTTCTTCTTCTCCTTTCTCTCTACTTTGACTTCACTTTTCTCTCTCTCTCTCTCGCGGACTTGCTCTCTTCCGCCTTCCTTTTCCGGTATTCCTCCGGACTCTCCTTTGTCTCGTTAAATCACGTGGCAATTACCATATTCTTTATTCTTTGGCGAGACCCAACTCCGTTCAACCCGACTCTACCGACGCGGAAGATTCAGCAAACTCCCCGCTAAACCTACGAACCAAGGACCCTCGAGAACGGCATAAAATTAACGCAAGTATAAATTTCAGTCGATCTGTAGAGGTGTCCTTTAAGTCAGTGCCCCTTTGTTAAAGGTGAATTTTCAATTCATTGCTGATTCTCGAGGTTAAACGGTTGTGTGTTCTGCCATTCTGTTATTTTCATCATTTTTTCTCGTTTCTTTCATAATTTTTTCTCGTTTCTTTCACCTTTCCTGTATATATGTATTATTTGTTTATACCTAGTTGTGTATATCAGTAGTTTTACGTATTTATTAAAACCCATGGTTATCCCGCTGGATCGTCTCTGTTTTTACTCATGGCAAGGTTCACTTTTAACGTTGCTCTTCGCTACGCGCTGTATTTCTGTTAACTTAGAATAAACTATGCTTCGTGGCCAGAAGAATAATTTATTCTTTTAGAGTAATATGAAGATTGCCCTGGTAAGTTTGCTGGACAAACAGATCAAGCTGCTTCGCATTTAGTTCTAAAGCTAGACTACAGTAATTGATATTCCCTTTCATGGTCGATTTATATCCATAATTAATCAGAACACGCTTCGATTAGCGCTATAGATATATTTCACCCATTAGAGCTAGACTCGCTACAATACAATAAAAAAAATCAACAAAAGGATTATTGCTGTGGCTTGTACTTTTTGTAAGCACCTTTACCACCCCTTTTTTGTTTTTATTTAAAAATCTAATCTGATTTATTTAATTGTTCATCACGTTTTGTGCTGCAGCTTCTCACATACGTACATCTGACCCAAAGACTCAAATCATCAGTGTGCAGTGAAAAGAAACAATCTTCCTCCTCAGGACATTGATGATGAACCTAAAACTTCTGCTTCAGTCTCACTATTAGAGAATGTGTCTAAAGGTGCATTCACACACACAGAGACTCGCAGAGACAAAGAGACTGGAGACCGTTCATTTTCAATGAGAGCTGGCGACTTCCGGCGACATGAGTGACGGCGACCCTTGGCGACTAGATGTGGGCGTGTCCAACGACTTGGAAAGTTGAGAAAAGTTTAACTTTATGCAACTTGGTGCAGCAACTACCAATGGGAGTGAAGACAGAGCTCACGTGATCTGTATCGTCCTGTGCTCACTAGCTGAAGAAGCACCATTGGGGTAGTAGCCAGTTAGCTTAGCTTAGCTTAGGATCTTAGTGGGTTTAAAATATATATATAAAAGAACATAATTATAATGAAACACACTCAATTTTTGTTGCAATTGAGCAAAATCCCAGTGTAGCTCCTATCTTGGGTGCAGCACCGAGCCGGACACTTCACCCAGGAAGCACAGAGGCCTCGGCCGAAGAGCTGCGGTCCGGCTCCCGGTCACCATCCAACATATAGTGAATGACACCCTGATGGTGACGCTCACTTACTGAGATAGGAGCTACACCGGGATTTTGCTCAATTGCAATAAAAACTGAGTGTGTTTCATTATTATTATTATGCTTTAAACAGGCAAAGGCCATAAGCTAAGCTAAGCTACTTGGCGCTTGCGCTTTTGCCGCAGATAGACGAACACAATGGCAAAGAGCTCACACTGCTTCTCCTTCATCTCGTAGGATATGATGCATATATACACTGGTGAATTTATATAAGATCTCTCTCCCTCCAGAATGTTTCATTTTAGCAGCAAGAAAACTGGTTTGTTGTCAAAAGTGGAATGCTAGTTGCACCACCCATGTTACTATGGCAACCAGTAGTAGGACTATTGGTGACTCTATAGTACAGCGACTGACGACTTGCAGCGATAAAATCACTGCATGTGTGAATGTACCTTTACTGAGGAGCAGGTCATGTGACTCTCAGAGAGATGATCTTACCCCAGTCTCTCCAGTTTACAGTGAGGATTCTCCAGTACAGCAGAGAGACTCTTCACTCCTGAGTCTCCTACATTATTAGAGGACAGCTCCAGGTCTCTCAGGTGTGAGGGGTTTGATCTCAGAGCTGAAGTCAGAGCAGCACAGCCTTCATCTGAGACACCACAATCCCACAACCTGTAGAGACACAATGACACACTCGTCATCAACAGATTTTTATCTTGGTTTAAGACTTACTTTAAAGATGATGTGTTTGTAAAATGATTTTATTATTCAGAATGACATGAGGATTTAATATCACCTGTTTATTCTAATTAACAATGTCATTAAAAATGATCACACTGAGTGTTATATTTAGTTTCTCTCATCTGTTGTGTGTGATATTAAACTATCAGCAGCTGAAGCTGAACAGAGAACAGCAGACTGACCATGAACTTTAATCAGAGAGAGAGAGAGAGAGAGAGAGAGAGAGAGAGAGAGAGAGAGAGATTTGATTTTTACACTCCTTTATTAACACAATCTTTTATAACATTTTATATTAAAAATTTAAATTCATTTAGACATTTTTCTTCTAAAAAAATTGAAAACTTTTTCTTCCCCTTCCCTTAAAAACCCCCAAACCTTTACAATATTTTCATATTCACATGTATTTTCAGTATTATTTTTATTAATATTTTAATTATCTTTTTATTTTCCATTGTGGAATCTCTTTTGAATAGAGCTTTGTGAAGACAAACTGGTTATTATTTATTATAAATAAAATTTGATAAATATGCAGCCAGTATGTAGATCTGCTGACAACACAGAAATCTAAATGTACACATTGCAAAATAGCATTAGGAAAAGTAATTACTATTTGCCATTTAGATATTGCAAAACAGAAAACACAGGGTTTATTTTTAATAAATATCTGAAGTTACAAAATAACACAGCGCATGATTTTAGTTTGCAGGTTTTATTTATTTATTTAATCTTTTTTTAATATGCATTCATTTAGTTTGATGTGATTTTATATTGATTGAGACTGAGTGACTGAATCAATGTAAAATCACATTCACTGAATTCACTGAGGTTTTATTTTGAAATCTGTCCCACACGCTATTATCACAATGACTAGTATATATGCGCACCACAAATCACAGAGACCCACCCCCTGTAAACATTTGCCAAAAGTCCGAAGCAAAAAATAAAAATAAATAAAAACAGTATTAGAAGAAACTGTAAATAAAAAACAATTTAAGTAAAATGAGAGAGAATCAGAAGTAATCTTTTTGAAAATTTTATTTTGATTTGATTCTTTTTTTTTTTTTTGTAAATTTGCAAAAATATTTTTATATTTTGATCATTAATATTTAACTAATATTTTAATACTTCATTTGAAAGTTTTGACACAAAATGAACTCCATATAAAACTGATGGAGAGTAAAAATGTCTACAAATTCGCTTCATCAGGTTTTATGGGTTTAGGATGTGAAATTCACAGTAAATAAAACTTCTACAGAAGAATGAGATGAAGACAGAGGGACAGATGTGCTGAGCTTTTTGTGTATTTGAGGAAGAATCTCCAAAAAAGTGTAGAAACATTGGAAGTGTGTCTGGTTACATTTTCTGCTCAGTTTAATAAAGATTGTGAGATTAGCAGTCATCAGTTTTACACGTTATTTTGTCCTCCTCTCAAAACCAGGTGTAAATTAGCACCGTGTGTGTGTTGGGAGCGGTTGCCAGGTCCCCGGTTTTAATGAGGAATTGAGCTACTTTTGACTCACCAGCGTGGACTGATTTCTTTGGCTGTGGATTGGAGTTTGGACATTTTTACGTTATTATTATTATTTTAATCAGATCTGTACATTAAAACATACAGTAGTGAGCATGCACTGTGATCTCCTCTCATACACACACCTATTGATCCTGTTCTCACCTTCAGCTCTGTGTTACTATATGAATGTATTTGAGTATTTCATCAGTGTGCAGAGAAAATAAACAATCTTCCTCCTCAGGACATTGATGATGAACCTCAATCTTCTGCAAGGTGCATTCACACACACACAGAGACTCGCAGCGACATAGAGACTGGAGACCGTTCATTTTCAATGAGAGCTGACGACTTCCGGAGACATGAGCGACGGCGACTAGATGTGGGCGACTATATATATATATATATATATAAAAGAACAGAAATAATGAAACACACTCAATTTTTGTTGCAATTGAGCAAAATCCCAGTGTAGCTCCTATCTTGGGTGCAGCACCGAGCCGGACACTTCACCCAGGAAGCACAGGGGCCTCGGCCGAAGAGCTGCGGTCCGGCTCCCGGTCACCATCCAACATATAGTGAATGACACCCTGATGGTGACGCTCACTTACTGAGATAGGAGCTACACCGGGATTTTGCTCAACTGCAATAAAAAGTGAGTGTGTTTCATTATTATTATTATGATTTAAACACACAAAGGCCATAAGCTAAGCTAAGCTAATCAGTGCTTGCACTTTTGCCGCAGATAGACGAACACAATGGCAAAGAGCTCACACTGCTTCTCCTTCATCTTGTAGGATATGATGCATATATACACTGGTGAATTTATATAAGATCTCTCTCCCTCCAGAATGTTTCATTTTAGCAGCAAGAAAACTGGTTTGTTGTCAAAAGTGGATTGTTAGTTGTACCACCCATGTTACTATGGCAACCAGTAGTAGGAACGCCTATTGGCGACTCTATAGTACAGCGACTGGCGACTTGCAGCGATAAAATCGATGTACCTTTACTGAGGAGCAGGTCATGTGACTCTCAGAGAGATGATCTTACCACAGTATCTCCAGTTTACAGTGAGGATTCTCCAGTACAGCAGAGAGACTCTTCACTCCTGAGTCTCCTACATTATTAGAGGACAGATCCAGGTCTCTCAGGTGTGAGGGGTTTGATCTCAGAGCTGAAGTCAGAGCAGCACAGCCTTCATCTGAGACACCACAATCACGCAACCTGTAGAGAGACACAATGACACACTCTTCATCAACAGATTTTTATCTTGGTTTAAGACTTACTTTAAAGATGATGTGTTTGTAAAATGATTTTATTATTGAGAATGACATGAGGATTTAATATCACCTGTTTATTCTAATTAACAATGTCATTAAAAATGATCACACTGAGTGTTATATTTAGTTTCTCTCATCTGTTGTGTGTGATATTAAACTATCAGCAGCTGAAGCTGAACAGAGAACAGCAGACTGACCATGAACTTTAATCAGAGAGAGAGAGAGAGAGAGAGAGAGAGAGAGAGAGAGAGAGAGAGAGAGAGAGAGACTCAGTAGCTACTCATTTAATTGCTGATCTCTCGGCTCTGTTCGTTCTGCCATGTCAGAGGCAGCTCCACCTTTAATGGAGTGGGCGTGGCTAATTTTCAGAGCACCTACCACTCAAAAATCAGTTGACCATATAGAATAAAATAACAAAACATCCTCTAAAAGCATAATCTAATAATCAATATGAGTTAACAAGCATAATCAATATGTATAATCAATACTTAGAAGTATAATTATAACGTAAAATACATTATAATCAGACTATAGTCTAAATGTGTACTGAGTTAGAAGAATCCTATATCTTCTCTGCACAATAGTTTCACTGTATGACAATAAATTAGCAATTAGACATTCACCAAAACTGTGTTTTCAATCAAGACCCCTTTGAGGATTGCAGACCAGTGTCACACTGAAGATAAGACTTCCAGAAAAAAGATTATCAGGCTGGGACGAAAGCAAAAAAATCATTAAGGTAAACGGGTGAATTTGGGGACAGAGTGAAAATCATGTCCTGATAAAACCTTTTTAAAATAATCGACTGATTGCACATGCACCATAAATGTGACCTTGTCCTAAGAAAACCTTATAGAAATAAATCAGTTAACTACACATGCACCACATATGTATGAGATATCATATAGACATGAATAATTAATGAAGGTGACAGAGATTGGTTTGTTTTTAGAAAGAAAAGGTTAATACCCCGTCTAGAGATAAGTTTACTGTTTCAGAAAAGTATATAAAGGCGTGTGTGTGTTTGCATAATTCAGACTTTCTGGAGAGATTTTTTCCACAACAACCAATAGAGATTTAAGGTGAACGCCTTTCTTCTGAGACCCACCCCCTGTAAAAATGTCTACAAATTAAGTTCATCAGGTCCTACAGGTTTAAAATGTGAAATTCACAGTAAATAGAAAATGTACACGAAGACAGAGGGTCAGATGTGATAAACTTTTGTGCATTTGAGGAAGGATCACCCCAAAAATTTGTGCCTGGTTACATATTCTGTTCAATTTAATAAAGTTTGTCCTCTCTTCACCAATCACAAGCTATAATTAACACTGACCAAAACATTAGCACTGTTCAGCCACAAGGCCAGAAATTGAACAGTGGGTGGGCCTGGGTAAAACAGGGTGGGCACAGGTTTGAAAATAAAACTCAAAAGCCAGCAGTCACTCAAAAGAACTTACATGACTGCAAAAAGTGGCCAATGAGCTGAAAGGCTATCACTCGAGGTTTGGCAGTCGTTTATGTAGCGCACACACACACGCACACGCACACGCACACGCGCACACACACACACACACACGCACACACACACACACACACACTAGGTATCCTCAGCATATCTGACTTGGCTGATGATTATTGTTAGAGGCTACTGTCATGTGAGTGTAAAACAGTGCACACTAGATTGTAGATCTTAACGATACACAGATGTTTAACTCTGCAGTTTGTGGTTAATGTTAATAATGTTAAAAGTGTGAGGTGAGTGAGATGCAGTTAATGATACAAATGTTATGGTGTGAGAGGACATGGTAAAGAGACTCAAATTATATTTGCACAGTGTTTGACTGACAGAACTAACGGGTTTGTAAACATTAAACATTACACATAAAAATATAATTTATTAAAGAATAAGTACAAGAAAGAAACATTTGGCGTCTTTAAATAAGCCCTTGCAGCTTTTCTGCTTCTCCATGTTCCATATATCAGTTTTTTGTTTCATGATTTTTTTCTTGCAAGTTTTTGTATTTTAAATGTTTTTTAACATACTACCGTAGTACCGGTATACTGTGCAACCCTAACACACACACACACACACACACACACACACACACACACACACACACACCCCTAACAGAAAATCACAAAGTGAAACGTACCTGGTTGGAGAAAATAACCTGATAAAATTAGAGCTGTTTGTACTACAGCTGCTTCTGACATTAAAACTACAATTTAATTTCAGTGAAATACAATCACACATACTGGGCAGCTTTCCCAAACAATAACTACACAAAATAAACAAAATAGGGTTTCAACATTTTAACATTAGTCTACATAGACTACAACAGGAAGTGAGGAAATGTGCAGACTCACCCTATGAAGTGTCGTAGTTACATAAGCAGACAGAGACCAAGAGGTTTTTTGTGCTTAACTGTTAACATTTACAGGCCTATCAGTTCAAACATAACATTTTCTTTTTTTATTTACATCTAACAATTCTAATAGGCTATGATGTTAAAGGGAACCTCTAACCAATGACATTAGGACAAAATATTGTTTCAGAAGAAACTGACAAATCACATCAATTGTTTTAGCTAAAATTTATTTTAAATCTATTTGGAGAACCATTATAACTGTGAGATTATTCTTATTCTTTCAGATTATTATTGGTTGTGGTAATATTTAAAAAGTGATCATTTTTACAGAAGGGGAAAGACACGGTGTGGCGTCTGTTTCAGAGAAGGTAAACTCTTTATTGAACTAGTCTGCTACACGGCTACACACCACGCAGAAATGTTACTGAGCAACGTCACTCAATGCAGCTTCTTAAAGCAGCAGCTCCTAGTGACTGAGAACTGGGGTTTGTGGGTAATGTTAACATTATAACAGCACTTTTTTGGGTGGGCCAGGCCTCCTAATGGATGGGCCCAGGCCCCCCGTAGCTTCACCACTGCTGCTGTTATTTAGAATTATTGATATTAAGTGAACTAGAGCTGCAAAAGTATTGCTGTCTTTAAAAGTAATGAGTCAGGTTTTGTAGAACTTTTCTCTGTTTATCTCTATTTTTAATGCACATGTATCTAATTATAAATACATTTATTTATTTATTTAATCCATAAGTGATTCTGGAGAGAAATCATTATCACTTAATGACTAATCTATTTGTTCTGCATGTTGTACTGTTACAGAAAATTTCAGGTGAAAAACAACACTGTATAAAACTGCTGCTTTTAGTGAGTTATTGTGTCTCTCAGAGAGATGATCTTACCTCAGTGTCTCCACTTTACAGTGAGGATTCTCCAGTCCAGCACAGAGACTCTTCACTCCTGAGTCTCCTAGTTTATTCTCAGACAGATTTAGTGTTTTCACAGTCAGATGCAGCTCTCTCAGATTGGATGTTTCTGAGCTGAGTGCTGAGACCAGAGCTGACCAACTTTCCACTCCAAGTGAATCACAGCTGATACTGAAGGAAATAAAATAAAACATAATGAACTAACACTAGTGCAGATTATCAAACAAGTCCTCAAAGCTTTCACTGAACCTTCTCATTTTCATAAATGCTAAAAGTACAAACTCCATTTAGACAATATGCTTAAAGTGACACTCCGGCCAAAATCTAAAATTTAACCATCAATACATCTGTTAACATCCCCAGGGCCGTTTCTTCCTATAAGTGGTATAAGCAGTAGCTTAGGGCCCCAGACCACCAGGGGGCCCCATGAGTTTTAAAATAGATATAAAAGAAAAAAACACACGTTACTATCATTAAGCAAAAGATTTATGTTATTAGACAGTCACAGGGGCTTTAGTGCAGTAATAGAAACTGCAATTTATGTAACTAAATGAGGTAACTAGTGTAACTAATGTCAGAAGAAGTGACAATCATGAAGCTCTCTGGAGAAAAAAGTAGAAGAGGTGAAACAGACCCAAAACCCCTGTAAAAAATGAACATTAATTAGTGTTAGTCAATTTGTCCACTTTCTTACTTCCACTTGTTGATGTAATTAAAATGGATAAAGTTGATGGCTAACTACAGCTAACTAGCTAGTATCTAAGTA